>JAGFPH010000173.1:446921-473910 GCA_018207615.1 Philaenus spumarius | reverse complement strand
AAACATTCTGTGACTAAAAACTTAGTTTGAAATTCAGGCTATTTTTTCTTTTTTTAAATGCTTGCATTTCTGTAATGTAAAATAACTTAATTGATGTTAGCCTACTTATACAGAGTGTCCCATAAGTAAAGTACCAAACTTCGAGGAATGGTTCTATGGGTCAAAATAAGAAAAAACATTCATATAGACAAAGACCCGAAAACTTTTCGTTTTCTAGATATCCGCCATTTTGTTTTTTGTACAAAATATTTTTTTTTGTGTGTTTAACGTCCTGCTGTTTTGCACTTAAGGCTGATGAAGACGGGTGTACAAAATAATTCTTATCTACAGAACGGTTTGACTGATTGAGTTCAAACTTGGCATGAAGTTTAACCTAACAAAGATACAATATATAGTTTACCTTATACGGTAGTCCGAGCAATTCTTGATATTTTTGTAGTTACACTACAGCGCTGTTTCGCCGTTCACAGCCGGCTTCGTCAGGTGTAGGACTCAACACTTAAATAAAACAATACACAATAACACTGAACACACACGATAACACGACACAAAAATACAAAGTTTTATCGGATAACTCCTCGTCAAATGTTTCATGAAATAAATATTTGCGTGGCCACGACATAGTTACTGTGCTTCCGAACGGGAACTCAACTAACAAAGATGTGTATCTCAAGAAAATCAGCTATTAAATCCAATCATGAGTTTCAAAATGGCTGCTGTTTGAAAATTTTAAACCTAAATTACTCAAAAACCGTACATTTTAACAAACAAACAAAATGTCAAGACACCTTTTTTGTAGTCTTTTTGATTCCCTTTCGGATGGTGTAACTGTAAAAACAATCGGATGAAGGGTAATAGCTAAGTTAAAGATAATGACAGTATTTTATAAAACGGGTGTAAAAAATGTCTGGACACGGATAAATTTCTCAGCTTCTAACAAAGAAAAAATGTTTGAGCTCTTATCTTAAATGATAGTATATTTTGTATAACTTTGTGGTTATTAAATAAAATTGTAATAACATTAAACCATTAAAGCCAACTTTAAAATTTGTAATGGAAACCCCTATTTGTATTAAGTTTTCAGGTCTTATACATAATTGTAAGTTTTATTTGTTTCATGTTTATGATAAACCCAACCATTTTCTTGAAAATTAAACTTGAAATATTGATAAATTTTTTTTAATTTTATTGAGTTCTAAATAAAACCGAACTTCCTCTTACAAGTTGTATCTTTAATCACCTGCGTCATTTTAGTAGGCTGCTTCGTCACAGGTTTTCTACTTAACTAGATTAAAATAAAATGTTTACCCACATTTACAAATTTGACGCAATTCCACTTTGGATACTTGAAGTGACACGTTTAACCAAGTCATACCATAAAAAGTATTTTGAAAAAAATTAATGGCCTTCATTTTCTAGTTTTTTACGGTTATCTGAAACCAATAATTTTAAATTATTTAATGTTTACTTTTTATGGCTTGACTTTAAAAAAAAACATATAATTTCAACCACTTTTAATAGAATTATCGTTTTATCTCCTACCTCTAGAATCTAGAGACTTTCAAAAATCAAATATCAAAATTTGAAGTCCAAATTAAACAAAAAGTTAGAGTTTATCAAAATAATATAAAAGGTAAATATAACATCAAATGATGTTTAAAATACAAACAAAACAATATTTGAAGTAAAAGTCCTTAACATTACTGGCTTGTCGGCTTACGTAATCTATTTGAATCTGTTATACTTGGAAAAGGAACTCGTGACTATAAAATCATTCCATATTATTCAAATAGAAAAATAACGATTAAATCATTTTTGGTTTTTAATAAACTACTAAATCAATAAAAATAAAAATATTTTCGTGTAACCTTTTGCGTTATAATGAAATCCTTCAATCCAAATTGTATCTTTCTACATATTACATTTACAGTACTTTAAATCTAGAGAACTGTACAAAGGAGAAGAGAGATGAGCTGTAATTATAGCGGACCTTCTGCTGGCACTAAAGTTTCATCTACAACAAATCCAAATATTATGTTTCATTTTAAATGTTATTGTATTGCCCAGCGTAAGAGATTCTCTATTGTAATATTATTATAGCCCAGTCGGTATAGGTTACAACTACCAGTAATTTGCAATACGGCTGAATTTTTTTATAAGTACATTAAAGTATGTAGATTAACATAAAAAAAAGTTTACCAGTCTATTGATTTCCCAAAGTCGAAAAAAAATCGATTATCATTTTTTTTCGATTATCCTTAATATTTCGAGCTGGAATGAAGATAGAGGAAAATAAAAAATACCACCGTGTAGGAAAAGTATTTTTCAACAAAAAAGGTCATATGTATTTATTTCGTCCGAGCAATGGTTTGTCTGGAAAAAATTCGATAATGCAGGTATGTATTTTGCAGCAGGGGAAATCACTAAAAGGTTACATCTTATTCATATATGAAGCGTTTTCTCATTCTAAATTGTCCGAATTTTAATATATCGAATTGAAACTTGACATAGGAGTTAAAATATATACTTTAAACATTTATGCTGAGTCTCAGCTTGTTATCTTGAAAATTACCCGATCTAGGAGTCGATTTCGATTATCGATTTTACTAGTACCGGACTCACGAACTAATTTCAATCTATTCCAGTTTCGTCAATTTTTGGAATATCAACATCAAATTTGTTTTACAAGTTGAGTACACCAGTATAAATATTCTTAGTGAGTATGAACGATTTTTTTAATGTTATTTTTAAAAACGAGGCGCTTGAAAATGGTCTTCTGTTTTACCTATCTCGTTTTAACTATAACACTTTTGGATTCAACGACTCCATTTTCGACATTTTTGAACATATCGATTTAAAAATTGGTACAGAAGTTAAAAACACAATTGTTTTTTGCTACACTTATTTTAAAAACTATATTTAAAAAATTGACTAATCTGCAGCCGATTAACTCAAGCGTTTTGATGAAAAATCTAAAAAGGTCTAAAATTATACTTTTTTAAGTTACTTGTGCTTTGAAAAGTAAATAATAAAAAAGGTTTATACTCCTTGATCTTGTTTGAATCTATATATTTAACTTGTAAAAAAACTTTCAGGTTGATATTTTGAAAATTTTCTAAACTGGAGCTGTTTAAAATGAATTGGTGGGTCCGGTACTCCTAAAATCGAGAAACCTATTAATAAGTCAAGTGGCTCTAGATCGGGTAATTTTCAAGATAACAAGCTGATACTAAGCATAAATGTTTAAAATATATATTTTAACTCCTATGTCAAGTTTCAATTCGATATATTAAAATTCGGCCAATTTAGCATGAGAAAACGCTTCATATATGAATAAGATGTCCCCTTTTAGTGATTTCCCCTGCTGCAAAATACATACCTGCATTATCGAATTTTTTCCAGACAAACCATTGCTCGGACGAAATAAATGCATATGACCTTTTTTGTTGAAAAATACCTCCCCTACACGGTGGTATTTTTTATTTTCCTCTTTCTTCATCACAGCTCGAAATATTAAGGATAATCGAAAAAACAATGATAATCGATTTTTTTTCGACTTTGGGAAATCGATAGACTGGTAAACTTTTTTTATGTTAATGTACATACTTTAATGTACTAATAAAAAAAATTCAGCCGTATTGCAAATTACTGGTACTTTTGGTCTAAATTGACCTTTACCGACTGGCCTATTATGGGTGTTACTATAAACGATTTATAACATACTATCTAAAGAATAATATTTTAACATTTATTGTAAGTTTAAACCTCACGAAAGGTTTTAAATGGGAAAAACACATATTTTGACGCTACCCTAACTTGTATCCTCACGCTTATTCAGAACTAAAACGGACGAAAAAACTCCGCCAACTTTTAGAAAGTTAACGTCAAAAGACTATCAATCAACTGACAAAGCGTAAACTCCTTGAGAAAGTATCACACATGGAGCAAAGACTGTGTAATGAAGTCATTTAAAATTGACGAAGAAGGGTTGGAGTTGGGGCGGAAATAATTTCATTGTAAAGTTTGGCGCCCCCCCCCCCCCCCCCGTCCCCCAGTGTTTACGTCAGGAGGGATAATTGTCTCTAATTAATGCCGACGCTTCGGAGGCGTTTTTGCCGCAACTTTACTCGTCAGAGCTGTCAACACATCGTTAGCATCGCTCACCTCAGTTCGGCTTGGCTTGCCTTGGCTTGATATTCAACTGCATGTTAGTAACAAGCACTGACCTAGCTTTCAAAATATTTTGAGAAATGTATAACTTTTCTGATAACACTCGCCCATTTATCATATCACACAATATCATATTTATTTCTTTATTTGTATTTTTCACAGAAAACATGAAAACAGTAAAATTATCTGAAGTAAGAAACTTAAAGTAACAAACCTAAAACAAATCTTCTGAAATACATGAACCATGCTAGATACGATATGATTCTTCGATATGATACTTTGAAACTCACTCTGACCAGATATTGGATAGTTTTAAAAAATTTTCCCAAAGCCTCACGAGAAAGAAAAAATAACCAATATCTAAGTTTAAAATGGAAAATATCAGAGATATGATTTTTATATATAGGGGTAATATTATATATAAATTTGGCCCAAGAAAGAAGAACATTTTTTATATAAATGTTTTGTGATATTTGGGTATACAAACTTTTTGCAAACTTGATTTTTACGGACCCCGTGATTTATTGCATGCTCTTCCATTTATAAAACATTTATTTCTAAGACTTTAAAAACATAGACATAACGAATAAAGACGAAGAATTTTTGCAGTAAAGAATGGGAAGCACTTTTGACACCAGAATTTTTTCACAATATTCTATAGAAAGATTTTTGGAGACTAATCAATGGTATTAAGTGTGAATTAATATGTACTTTCCCAAATAGAAGCCCCGAAATCCAACTTAGAATGAACAAATGCAATTGTGGTTCAGGTACATTTGTTTTGATAAATTAAATTTGTTTGTTTAATTGGAAATATGTTCTCGAAACGACAGTTTTTCATCCAATTTCAAGCCAAGGTATTTAGTGCATTCTCTTTGAGTAACTTCACTGCAGATACAAAACTGACTACAAAATCCAACGCTATGATGCTTAAGTGGAATTTGGAATTAAAATGAATTGAAAAATTGAATAAACTATGTATTAACTACATTTAAATAAAGTCTATTATAACTAAACCGTAGGCTCAAGACATTACGGTCTTACATCCGAATGTGCGATTCTAGAGTTATGTCAACAGCAATGCCGTTTGGTCCTGATAACAAGTGATTATAAAAGAAACAATATCGGACCCAGTACGTGAACTTGAAGTACACCAAAAATCAATGAATGCCGTTTACTCTCTGAGGAATATCACGAAGTGATTTAAGGATTGGATAAAGGACAAAAAAGCAGGTATTATACCTAGTTAATTAATTGATAAACTGATTCGTTTATTCGTTACACATACTACACGGGTGGCCTGTTACTCCATGTATGCAGCAATAGTACCGTTTTATTGCATAAGTGTAGGCCTATTACTTAAAATTATATATATACACAGATAGTTAACATGCAACTAATGAGATTCAATTTTAACAGAACAAAATTTTAAAATATCAAAGTTGTAAGAAAAATGTGTTTTACTTTAGTCAACGTTTGATTTATTTAGCGCATGGACCCTTACAAAGACAAAAAGGTTCGACTCGAAAGATACAACCAAGGTACAAAGTAATGTTCATTTTGTTGAAAGATTTATTTTTATCTTTTTGTAAAGATGAGAAGAAGAAAGAGTAAATCTATCAAACTCTGGAGTATGCGTTTCATATTTTGACCATTAAAGGCTGAATGTTGCCCTTTGGGGCTTCCTAACAGCATGCATTATGAATGTGTTTGTTGCCATCTCAGTAAGACACTTAAAACAGAGTGCTTCCCCTCGTTCGTTGAAAAGAAATGTTATGTAAAAGTAAAGAGAGGATTTCTTTTAGTATTTAAATTAAATAATTGACTTCAGACTTCAGTTTGCATCGAGTATATAGGAGTGGCATTAGCTGCGGAAATAATTCGGCTTTTAAAGCGTGAAATGACTTTGTACGAAGACAGATGTAGGCTCTCTAAGCATATAAAATGGCTAAAATGTTATCCATGTATATTACTCTGACTGGTAAAGCAAAACACATTTAAACTGTGTGCCCAACCCCCTTAGTACTATTGTACGAATCCAAAGTATACTAAATAGTCTCAAGTTGGTGGGGAAAATACTGAAATTTACAAATAATGTTTAATAAAATATAGGCTTATGATAAAGTGCTATTTAAGCATTTAAAATATTGAGCTTATAAGCAGATTTTCAATATTGGTTCAAAATCAGCTATTAGTTCTAACATTTCTAAGACTCGTTTTAAAATACGCCTTTGTTACATTATAGTAGTGTCGTCTGTTTTCACCCAGGGCAATGAGTTGCACAAAACGCCTGTGTATTAAACGTTTAAATAGTACGGTATGTAGGCTATTTACAAAACAGCTGATTTCATGCTTTAACTTTAATTTATACAGTACCTGGAGACCGAGCTAAAGATCGATTATAAGCAGGGCTATGATTTCAATAATAAATATTGGATTATTGAGTTTTGAGGTTAGGCCTATAACATTAAACAACTAAATAAAGGGTATATACAACATTAGGCTTACCTGTAATAAAAATACAGTTTAAAGGATTAACCACAATCTCAACGCTATGCCTCAGAAATAAGTCAGGCCTAAATTAAAGTATTATTTCAATATCGATTTATTCCTAGGGCCTAGTTCGCTCACGTCAATAACTACTATTATTGCAAATTTCCGTGAACATCGTTTAGGTTAGGCCTATAACATTAAACAACTAAATAAAGGGTATGTTTATTATGTATTCGTTGCCATGGTAACTATAAATAGATACAACATTAGGCTTACCTCTAATAAAATATACAGTTTAAAAGAAAGCAGATGATTATTGTAATGGCATTGAAAACATTTGCATCAGCTGTGCTTTGTATTGTTTAAAATGGACAAATTTCACTTTTTAATTTAATAAAAAGACGTAGAAAACGAATTTTCCTAGACTGGTGACCATTTCCAATCGATTTCTCGTGGCCAAAAGCCTAATATAAAATCAAAAAATCAAAAATCCTTAGACGGAGATTCCAGATCCATTTAGCAGACAAACAATTATCTCTCGCTTTAGAAGATAAGATTTTATTTTAATACTAGTGGACCTGGCAATGCTTCGCTATTGATTGATTTCATTTTAAGGGTGGTTATCCCATTTCATCCCTTTGACTTAAGTAATCGAATTGCAAATGTTTTTTTTTATACCAATTAAGAATAACATTAAATAATTTTAGATTTATAGTTGTAGGAATTTAGTGCAATTTATTTTTATTGTGTACTAGCTGACCCGGCAATGTTTAGGCTATTGCTTAATTTGAAACTTTGAAAGACTGTAATTCGTATCCCTGAGGGCCGATGTAAATTATAATGGGATTCTGCTCATTGCTTGATTTACCTAACCTAAAATTATATTCAGTTTTTGATCCAAATCAGTTGTTGATCAAAATCAGTTGTTGATCAAAATCAGCTGTTGATCAAAATCAGCTGTTTTAAGCTTTTCATACGAACAGCTGTTTCTGATAAAATCAAAAGAAATATTTCTTCTTCTTCCTTAAGATTGACCTTCCATAAGATTAACATTGAAACTTTGAGGGCCACTGGGGCGTAGCCCTAGTGTCCTAGGACTTTGGTAAATGGCCTAAAACCTTCCCAGGGTTAACCTGTGTTACTATGCAAAATTTCGAAGCAATCGGATGGACGGTTTGGTAACGCATAAAGGACAAACATACAGACAAACGTACAAACATACATTGAATTTTATATATATAGATGTGTAGCTGCCCCATTTAAATCTTTTTGTTTGTAGTTACGATATTCTCTTAAAAAATCCTGGTACTAACATGTGTAAATTTAAATTTTTGTAAAATAAGTTGAGTAGTTTTTGAGAATATAGAAAAAGAAAGTGCTTATTATTTAATTTTAAGGGTAGTTATTACATTTCATCTCTTTGAATTTGCAAATAGTTTTGTGTACCCTTAAAAATAATATTAGTCTACATTTATACTAATATTATAAAGAGGTAAAGTTTGTTTTTTTGTTTGTTGGTTTGTTTGTATGTAAGGGATAATCTCCGAAACTACTGAACCAATTGAAAAAAAAATGTTTTATTAATAAAAAGCTACACTATCCCTGAGTAACATAGGCTATAATTCATTTCGATAAAAACATTTTTTAATTTCAATATTTGTAAATTTAGTCGGAAAAAATTCTTAGGTTAGGTCTAGACTGATAAAGCAAGACATGTATTTACATTTATTAACATAGCAACCAATTGAATAAAATAACAGATAACAGGTGTTTGCTGTAATATTTCCATTAACAGCTAATTTCAAACTTTGTATTTCTAACTTTTAGGTTAGGTTTTTATTAAAGTGTAGACCTGAGCCTTGCTGGTTCTTTTAACCTTTATTATAACTGCTGTTATAAAATATGCGAAATAATTTGATTTGAAAATTTAACATTATTTACCGTCTTAGCTTTGGGGTTATTATTAATCCTACACCTTTATTATAAAAAAAAACATAACATGACTATGTGTATAAGAGGTTCCAAGGAGGTTGGCGTGCGGAGCACGAAGGTGTTTCCCCTAGTAATATATCATTTTAGCTTTATAGCTTGTAGGAAGTTAGTTTAATTTATATTTATTGCATAGGGGTAGGGACATTTGTTCCATTTGTGAATCTAAAACATTCAGGGACCCACTCAAACACACACACACACAAAATTTCATCAAAATTGGTCCAGCCGTTTAGGAGGAGTTCAGTGACATACACACGTGCAGAAAAATTATATATATATATTACTAGCTGGCCCGATCCGGCTTTGCACGAATAGACAAATCAAAGTTAAATGTATATTAACAAAAAATATATATCAATAAATATATTATACTATGCATTTCTTAAGGGGATTTTTAGTAACTTTGGCCCCCCCCAATCTCTCCTAAAATTTAGAATTTTTTTAAACCCTTTCTTAGCGAGCACCTATGGCCCTAGAGGAAGCTACATACCAAATTTCATTCCAATCCGTTCAGTAGTTTTTGAGAAATCGTGATGAGTCAGTGAATGAGTGGTATTTGGCTTTTATATATTTATAGATAAAGATAAAAATGTTATAGGTATTTTAGTTTCATTCAGATTGTTTGTTTAGTTTTCAATATACAGTAGGCCCTACTTATGTTCAAACTAATGTAATGTTTGTTGGTATGTTTGAATGTCAATGGTATGTTGAATCACTTTTTAACATCCGTGTTAATTCAAGATGTAACAAAGTTGTTCAAATAGATTGTGTAATAATTTTAAATGTATAGGCCTAGTTATTATAATATTTACTGTTTGGTATTTAAATATACAATTATATATCAAAATAAAATATTTTAATAGCTGATATTTTAATGGCTTTTAGATTCATGCAGATTGTTTGTTTAGTTTTCAATATAATTATGTTTAAACCATGTAGGCTTAGCTTATGGTTATGCATGGTGTCAAATAATTTGTTTATTATTATTAATTTTTTAAGGCGAAAATATGACTTGGAAAGTATTAAACTATTCATAGATAAGATATATTTTATATAAACAATAATTTAAACAACATATGTCTAATTAAGTATGTAGATATGTAACAATCGATGTTTGAATTGAATTACAATACAGTAAGCATTTATCGTTGATTTTTATTTGTGTTTGTTTTTATTTTTTCAATCTAGCCCAAAAAAAGATGTTGGTTTTGAATAGTAATAAACTGATTACAAATTTGCTAGTAAATAAATTTGCTATTGTAATGAATGTAAACAAACATGTGTGGCTAAGCTTTTTATCCAAACAGCTGTTTTTATGAGTTATGGTCTTGAGTTCATACAAAAATCCCATTGAAAAGGCAAGTTCAGTTTTTCCTTAATTTGAAAATTTTGCAGGAACTTTTCAAATTTGTCTTTCCATAACAACCTAATTCGAACTATTACGAACATTTTAAAACAAAAAATAGCCAAATTGGTCCAGCCGTTCTCAAGTGATGCGCTTACCAACGAACAGCATTTCATTTTTATTATGTAGATTATTATTTAATAGGTATACGAGTGGTCCTACGAGTGGCCACTTGTATGTAAGCGTTTTCTGCATCTCGAGTGAAAGAAGACGCCAATGCCCTAATAACATGAGATTTTGTATGCACTGCCCAGCACTGTGTTTTGTCTTTTTGCATCGTCGGATTACATTTAAGATATGCTGGTTCTCTTTAAACGTTATTAAAACTACTATTAAGCTAAATCAGCTTCTTCTATGGCAATAATTCAACCCCCCCCCCCCTCCTTCAACTTTTTCCTCTATATATGTCTGCCAAGGGACGTTCGTCTCCATCACCTTACAACTTGATAATGTTTGGTGAAAAAATATAATATTATATAATTAAGCGTAATTACTTACTTTTTCCCGTCACGTGACTTTCTTCTCTCTTTTATGACACGTTTCGGAGATTTTCTCCATCATCAGACACTTATCCCTCTTGCGAGGTCGTCAAACATTACACAAAAAACACACAAACACAAACATTGAGTACATATATTAAAAACTTTCTAAGCGTGGGATGCATCCCGTATGGTGGTCGAAGGACAACTGTCGTTACAAGGTTAAGTACCCATGCGGTGACATTTGTTAGTAAGCCCGTTATAACTTGTATGCCGGTGGCTGTGTCGTACAAACTATTCGAGGAGAATTATTGCAGATGGTCGTTCATGACTTGGTTTTCATTGTATTTAAAAGCTTTGTATATTTCATACTCCTCGATAGCATCCATAATTTTGGCTTGTTTGCATGTATTCAATGGTATCAAATTAGTTTCGAAGTCAGAATAGCCATGGTTTTTGTCTATCAGGTGGCGTGCATAATATGATTTATTGCCATATAATATGTTCTTTTTGGGCAAATGTTCTTTGAACCTCTGATGGAACGCTCTTCCTGTTTGTCCTATATAGAACGAATCAATTCATAGCAAATTAGTTTGTAAATTCCAGTTTTACCTATATTTTTAATCTTTTTTTGGTTATTGACTGGTTAAAACAAAAAATGTACTCTTTTTAGTACATACTTGATTAACACTTCAAGTTAACGCTTTTGATATTTGGTTCAAACAAAAAGTAAATACGACTGTCTGGATGTTTGATCAAATATACAATACAATGAAATCCCCCCCCCCATTCAGCCGAAAAGTGCCGTAAACAAAAGTAACTCATAATTACAATTTGCTCTTTCCTTCTTGATTTTCTCACTAAAGGAGTAAAGCTTGAAGATATTGATTCTTTGCTTTTTGTTTGCTCTGGAGAATTTAATATTACTGAATACTTGTTTCAAGCACGTTTCACGTGATATTTTCATTACTTCTTAAACAATACAAGAACAAATAAACAAAACTACCACTAAATCTGTGTTAATATTATAAAGAGGTCAAGTTAGTCTTAGAGATTTTTAGATTTAAGTTTCAGGTAAAAGACGGGATGTTGCACACCAATTCATATCGATATGTGATATACGATGTTCTGTTTGTTTTTTAATGTATATTTGACGCCCTCAGCGTGGGTTATACAACTTAAAGACAGAATTGCCGTTCCGAAACGCATTTTAGAAAAGTATGAAACGAAGTCACTAGTTTGTTTTTTCACTTCTTAGTTTTTATCTAAAAAAAAAAACTGATTAAATAAGTTGTAATTTTGCATTGTGTTATGTACAGTACAACCAAAACAAAAAACACTGCGACTTACGCTTATAAGTGTATATGTCAGTTGATTACTTTGACTATTGTTGTCATATTTAATTTTAAACCAAGCTGTGTGAATGTTAAAATGACATTAGCAATATTAAATGTAGTGTGTAATTGTAGAACACTATTTCCGCTCACACGGAATTGGCAGTGAATAATGCAAATAAGTACAACTAATAAACCAAGTTCTTAAAATCCATCTAGATATGTGGTGTTCGGTTGAAAACAGCACATTAGATAGAACATTCGGACTATCATACAACGTTGCTAATATTGTAGAGCTTGCATTTTTATCTGCATTTATCAACCGTTGACAAATCTGTATCTTGTAAAGGAATCCACAAATAGTTTAAAGCATAAAATAAATGTTAATTTTCAATTAAGTTCGTCGAAGACATCTTTGAGTAAAATAGTCATCCTTGATTTTCATTGTTAGTTATACTGTAAATGAAACGCCGGTACGACCTCTGCGTATTAAGCGTCCAGTTAGGCGGAATTTTTCTAAGATATCATTTCTTTGTTACTTGATGCAGGCCCTGAAATTCATTCGCAAAGTACGTTTAAGCGGGTAATTAGATTTGAGCGGAAATAGTGTTCCACACTAAAACTTTTCTCTGGTGTTAATACCATTTGCAACCTTTACACTGCTTGATTCAAAATCAACAAACAATACTATTGTCACAGCAACAATGGCCAGTGATCGGTTGACATAGACACATATGATCATACAATTTTCAGTGCCTTTTATTTTGGGCTATACAGGGTGATTTTTAAGTATGGAAACGGCTTTATATTGCGCAACTGGGACGTTCTTGGCGGTAGAAACTTATGCTAACCTGTACAGTTTTAAAAATCCTACTTTTTGGTGGTTTTGAAATTTTTGTCCGCCATCTTGGTTCCGCCATATTGGATTTAACTTTATTATTTTAAATGAGATGATGGTCATATGACACATCACTTCAATGTGAAATTTCAAAAGAAAAACAATGGCGCAAACCGTTTTTTGATAGATGTATTCGTTGTAGAGTTATTAGCATTCAAAGTTGCAGTTTTGGGAAAATTGTGTTCACAATAAAATTAGGTAGAACGCACTGCACTATCCATTTTTACATTTTTTATTCATGAAGTATCTAAAAAACTAAATTTAAATGGTGGTTAGATATGTGGATAATAAGTATAACAATAAATGGACATAGCAACAACTAAAAATAAGTGGCTATTTCATGAACCATACATCAGCTGTAGGTGCTAAATTCAGCTAATAGGTGTCTAAAAGATCAGCTGCGACAATTTGTTAAAAATTTATTTCATATTCTGTTTGCAAGATCAGCTGATAAATTCAGCTAATAGGTATCTAAAAGATCAGCTGCAAAAATTTGTTAAAAATTTATTACTTTCTCCCCCTATACCATAGTATATGGAGAAAGTATTGTATTCGTCAAAATTTTCGAGTTTGAGTTTTTGGTGGAAATATCCGTTTTGGGTCCCCCTGAACCTAAAAAAGTGGTTTTCGGAGTGATGTCTGTGTGTGTGTCTGTGTGTCTGTGTGTCTGTGTGTCTGTGTGTCTGTGTGTCTGTGTGTCTGTGTGGATGTTATCAGACCTAGAGCCTAAACCAATCGTCCGATTTTGATGAAATTTGGTATGGAGGTACTAATCCATGGTATCTCCAGGCGTTTTTTTCATTTTTGTGAATTTTTTATTTTTAAGGGTAATTTTCCCATAAAAACCCATAAAATAACGGAAAAATTAACTTTTCTCAAAAACGGCTCTAACGATTTTGATTAAAATTTTATAGTTTATTAGGGACCTAAAGTACTATAAACTGTAAAATTTTAATCAAAATCGTTCGAGCCGTTTTTGAGAAAAGTTGATTTTTCCTTTATTTTATGGATTTTTATGGGAAAATGACTGTTAAAAATAAAAAAAATCACAATAAATTGGTAATAGTATTTTTTTATTAAGTTTCTATAATGCGGGAGAAAGTATGTGTCAGTTTCCTGATACCGTTTATTTCATATTCTGTTTGCAAGATCAGCTGTTAATTTACAACACAATTTTCCCAAAACTGCAACTTTGAATGCTAATAACTCTACAACGAATACATCTATCAAAAAACGGTTTGCGCCATTGTTTTTCTTTTGAAATTTCACATTGAGGTGATGTGTCATATGACCATCATCTCATTTAAAATAATAAAGTTAAATCCAATATGGCGGAAAAAAATTTCAAAACCACCAAAAGTAGGATTTTTAAAACTGTACAGGTTAGCATAAGTTTCTACCGCCAAGAACGTCCCAGTTGAGCAATACAAAGCCGTTTCCATACTTAAAAATCACCCTGTATAGTAAGTAGCATAGGAGCCAACAAATAAAAAATATTCGTTTTTCTAAGCACACGACTAAAAGAAAAAAAATATGTTAAAAAGTTAGGCTTTTCTTTAGCTACAGGTATTTTTTTCAAATACTAACAGAGCTGTGGACAATCAGTCAAACATATGGTTCTTGGCTAATCTTGTATTGTTTACATAAGTAACAAAACATTGTGTTTTTAAATTAAACAGTTGAAAAAATGTTCTTGTAGTTTGCAGAAAAAAACAAAGAACACTAAAATCCATACAAAATGTCAACTTAAATCAATCGGTACCTGGAAAGAAAATGTACAAGTGTACAAAAAATGGCAGCTGTCTAAAATGTTATTGACTTTTGGGCACTTTTTTAGTAAGATTTTATATTGTCTTCGGTCCAGGAACAATACTTAAAAATATTGGAAGTAGTTCTAAACACTCTTTATACAAACGCAACACGTTAGTTAAAATATTTCTTACAATTCCACCTTCACTCAGAAAGGTCAGTGTAATTCTAATCTACATAAATAAAAATGTAAATGTTCGTTGTTCAAAATCGCAAATCTCCGAAAGTTCTTCCCCGAATGCTTTGAAATTTTGATTCAACGTTCCATTCGACTACACGCGTGTTTTTATGTACTTTTTATACTTTATATACTAAAGCGCCAATTTGTTGGACGTAAAAATAACACAAGCTATACTATATTTTACAGCAATGGGAGCGTCATATACCAAATAATAATTAAAATTGTTTAATATTTCCATTTAACAGCCGATTTCAACATTTTCAACAATTATTAAAATTTCTAATAGTAAGTTTAGGTCTTTGTTTAAGTTTAGTCCAGAGCCTTGCTGGTTCTTTTAACCTTTAAAATAACTGCTGTAAAATATACGAAATAATTTGATTTAGACCTTAACATTATTTACAATCTTTGAGGTTATCCTACACTTTTATTATAGAGAAAAAATATCATACGTGTATAGAAGCCCCCAACGGGGGTTGTCATGTGGAGCAAGCAGGGGTCTCCCCTAGTGTAAAATAAAAATCACATTCAAAATACCGGTACTTAACAACTAAATATTTTGTAATGTAATGTTTTTGTTGTGTTTTTAACCCCTGATGCAAACAGATGGGAGTTATAAGTTCAAAGTGTGAATCTGTGTGTCTGTGGCTCCCAAACGGATAAACCAATTTTTATTTAGTTTTTTTTTTAATGTGACTTGATCGAGAGTGTTCTGCTATGGTTCAAGAAAATATGTTCAGCTGTCTGGTATCTACGATGCCACAGACAAACAGATCATATTATATGTTTTATTTATAAAGAAATACTACTATGCTTGACTTGTGAGAAGAATTATACTTGAAAGAATAAAACTTGAACACAGAATCTCACAACTAATACGTTTATTAACTCAAACGCGTTTTGACAACAAAGTCGCCTTCATCAGTGATGCTCGATTTACAATTACTAAACTATAAGATGTAATCCCATCTTCAAATATTTTTCACTTTGAAGTCATTAACACACATCACACTTAACACGGGACGATTTTAGTTGGTTCGTACATCGCGTGGTCTGTGATACACTGCCTACTTTTTGTACTGAACCGATTTTATCTTGATAATCGAGGACTGTAATATACAGGTCGTTAGACTAAAATGACATCTGATTATTATTAATTGTTGGTTTACATTATTGACTTACATTTTCTTCCAAATAAAAAAAACCCCAACATCGATGAACCGAAGTAAATATTTTTTTAGTTTCAGTTTGAAACGAATGGTTAGCTATAGACATTCCGTATGAGTAACACTGTATCTGAAACTACTGTACTACTTTGGTGCATGCATTCTATTACATTCTTATTTCAGAATTAAAAATGTCAACTCAATTACGCCCTATAAGAATTTCTATTACCATACAAATCCTGTTTAAAACACTCTTATATCTAAATTATTCATGTATTGTGTAACACAGTAGGCTGACACATGCTGCCAGAACATAACTGTGTAACTCTGTAACTGACAGTTTGTGTAATATTAAAGTGTGGGGGGGGGGAGACAATGTAGAGTAGAGTTCCGTGTCTTTTAACCTCGTTGTTATGGTTTTTGTCGGAATAATGAAACACGTGTCAACACCATCAAGGCTTTAAAACTTTGTCTCGCTTTAGTCTTTTACAAAACATAGAGGAGACAACTTGTTGTGCCTCTAGGATTATAAAATTCTATGAATTCAATTCAATGGATTAATTATATGATATAATCGTGTGTACAGTACTTAAATATCAAATTGAATTACATCGGACAGACTGGACGTTCGTTAATTATTTAATTTAACTTTTAGCGCTCCTTATGAAACTTGATCCTCCAGATTCCATTAAAATAGAATTATCACGCCCATAACTTATACAGAGTGTTTCAGAACTCCCTACCGATAATTTTATATATTGTTCGTATTTCAAAGTCAAGTGTTTCACATTATCATCAATAAAATGTCAAAAATCCCTAGTTTTCTACAAAACCTAATTTTTTTTCACTTGTAAGTTTTTATCCCAAAACGTTTTAATTTAAGTTAAAATTTTGTATTAATTTTGATAACATAGTAACCATACACTACAAAAAAATAATCAACTTTTTCCATCACCCAATTCAAAATGGAAGCAGTCTAAAATATTTCATTTTGAATATCTCGAAAATTATTTGTATATCAGAAAATTTGTATTTTTTAACAAATTTTTTCTGCAGATTAATGGATAAACTGCCTCGCCTTTTCTCATTAAATTAATGTTTACTAGCTGTAAAACCACAGATAGTAAGATATTTGATTTTTGGATTGTTATGGTGGCCTTAAATTTTAGTTCTGGGCTAATGTTTTGTCTTAGAAAAGTAGGCTAACAGGAAATGATGTTTTCAGTTTTTTGTACATAACTCGTTTATGAAAATTTTTTGTTTCGTAATTAATTTTATTGCTTTCACGATATTCAACAACAAACATTTCAAAGTGCCGCCATTTTGGTTTTTGATAAAAGTTGATTATTTTAGTTTGGTTATTACAATACAAAGCTCTATTAAAATGTCAACTTATTACATCAAATCGGTTTTAGATAACAATTGGAAAGTAAAACAAACAAAATGACGACTGTGTAAAAAACATAAACCTTTATAAAACAAACAAAAAACCACAAAACGAAAATACTTTTGCAAAACAAATATTCATTTCTAAAACAAAAATTAATTTTATACATTTACAAAAAAAAATATACATTCTCAAAACAAAAATAAATTTACAAAAGAAAAATACATTTACAAATCAAACATACAAATATAAAAACACGGTAAAATAATATTTTATTAATAAAAAACACCACATGAATGATCCTAATCAAAAGGTGCAAGACGCAATAGCAAAACAGACGTTGCTATTGTCTTTCATGACTGACAGATAATCTGCTCAATTTTTAAACAGAAATAAACTACATTCCATAGCCAAGAAACTCTGTTGTAAAACAGTTGTAACAACAATGTTGTCTCATTAGAGTTAATTACGAAGGTCCTACACCAATTTAAAAATAAAATCACATTAAAACTTAGACCGAGTCCAACACTGTAGTTGAACGAAATTAGCGATGTCGAACTGAGTCCACCTATGTACCGCAAAAGGTTACCAACTCTTTACGAGAAATAATACAGAACAAAGTTGGGCCAACCAGATAATAATTAGTTTAAATAAACTGAAGTGCGAATTTGATTTACACTGAATATGCCTCTATTAAAGCACTAGAATTTGAACGAATTCGGGGTTTCAGTTCAAAAAAATTGACTAAACTAGTTTTTCCACTTACTGATTTGGATTGATAGGCAGAAACTGCAGACTTTCACAATAAGTTCTCGCTTTTTCATTCAAAGTTGAGTCATATTTTTTATAAAAGCATGTCGAAATATATACAATGCATAGCACATCGGTTTAACAGAAACAAAGATTTCATCGAAATCTGAGCAGCGGCTTTTGAATTAAATCGTAATAAACAAATTTTTAAACCTTTACCTTTTATAATATAGTACACTTTAAAGATAATTATAAAATGTTGTCTTCAATTAAAGCCGTACACTTTAAAAGCCTTCATGTGTTGACATCATGACAATGCGATATAACATGAGTGAAGTTTTTATAGTGAAAATTCTATATCATTATTACGTCTAAAGCCTCGTTTATATACACTGTGATACTATAGTCGTGACAGGTATGTCACAGCATCAAATGCGTGAAAATTACTTCGACTGCAATCAATTTTCTGAACTTATTTTAGTATCGCCGTCACGCTATCATGACAGTGGTGTCAGGTATCAGAAATAGTTGATGTTGCAACACTGCGATAGTACAGCCAACAGCACCAAGTGTATCAATTTCCATCATAAGAACAGCAAATGTCACACTGATCCACTGTTCCACTGATCAGCTGATGTCACACTGTTCCTGTGTTGTACTGAATAGTATTTTTCCTTGGTGCGTTCCTTTATTTTGTTTTACTTTTAAACTTAAACCATAAAAAAGGATACATGAAGTTCTTGGACATTATCAACAACTCCCTTGATGATCAAGTTACCGACTTCGTAAAATCCACTTTCATACCCTCAATGACATGTCTCTTTTTTGTGGATATTCACGTCTAATCTGGAACAACAATTGCAATATCTAACACCGCGTTCATTCTACCGGAGTATTACGTTTCACCGAGTTGGCACATGTAAATACTGCAATACCACGCCAGCAAGTGTCGTGACATCCCGACGTCATATTTACTTGACACTTAAAATCAAACTCAATTTAACCTGTATCGTGAAATGTAGTGACACAAAATTGTTTATGACAACTGATTTCTAGTTTTCATTACTACAATTACCTTCACGTGCATTGCCGTGACACTAAAAGTCATGACTGCGTTACATACAAGCAAACCTTAAAGCATAACTATTCCTTATCTAATAAATTCCACTCCTATAGGCTGTCCGAAATGAACTAAAGTCTGGTGGCAATTATTTAATTCAAATTCTAAAATAAATTCTCTCTTTAATTTTACATAACAATTTTTTTCCAACGAGTTAGAGGAAGCACTCTGTTTTAAGTGCCTTACTAAAATGACAGCAAACACATTTATGGAACATGCAGCCAGGAAGCCCAAAAGGTCAGCTTAGTGGTCAAAATATGCAGCGAATACTCCAGAGTTTGATAGATTTACTATTTCTTCTTGTCCTCTTAACAAAGAGATAAAAATAATTTTCCTGCAAAATGAAACTTTACTTTGTACCTCCTTTGTTTTTAATCTTTTTCATGTCAACCATTTTATAATTATTATGGTAAGAAACATTTATCTTTGTAATAAAATAAATTGTATCTGAAGTTATTTTGACCACAATTGAGGGCGTGGAGAGGGCATGCATATCATATATCGCCATAATATATTATGTTAATGTGTTTTTTGAAGGAAATAAATTATTAAAAGATAGTTTTGTTAGTTCATTATGTAAATTTACAACAGTTAAAACCAAATTAAAATTCAATAAATAAAACTATAGGTATTATAAAATACTGCAAATATAAAGCCATCAGCAACTTTGACGATATATTATTACTATTATTACTTAAAGTTTTACTTTGTATAATTGAATACCAGCTTAGTAAGCCAGCAACCAGATATAATCTCAACCCTATACCCTTATCCTCAATACATGTTTTATACTCAGTCAACATCTCTCCTTAGCCGTAGTCTAGGCTGTTTGTCCGACACTGCCTCTGAATGTATAATGACATTTGCTCAGTCTCACAAAAGATGGACGAACATATTTTCCTTAGAGCTACTTCCCTATCAAATATTTACACCTCGCTGTACCCTTACGTTGCGGCGCTTCGGAGTAGCCCTTCACTTTTAATGATCACGCTGCTTTTCTCTGTTTGGTCGACGTACCGTGTTTGTCTCCGCTCGTTGCGACCATCGAGGGTGGTTTCAACAAAGATGGTTTGAGTGTTTTTGAAAATGTAAGTAATAGTTTTATTTTAATTTGCAGTTATCGAACATGGCATCGCCTGTGTTGAAAATAAAGGTCTTTCTCGGTATTTTGCTGGTATTGGTGTGTGGAAAGGAAAAATATTTATTTTATACATACATACAGACAATGTCTTTGTGTCTGTATAGAGCTACGGGTAAATCATAAAAATAAGTTTAACTATTGCAGAAACTTTCCAAATTGCGTATAGTTATTGATTTAATTTATTGGTTGGTTTTTATTGTTCCTATTTTACAAAATTGACACAACTAATGATTACTAATAACAACTAATACAACTAATACAACTAATAACAAACTAATTATTACAATTTAATAATAGGCTAACAAAGAAACATAATAGTTTATCAAACTAAAGAATAAATAATATAAGTGTCCAACAAAAGCTACAGAAAAAATAATGGAATCCCTGAGTTGATAAAACCTTTGTGAGGTGGTTTAAAAAAAATACATTTATTTATAAATTAACTACAACTCAAAGAAAAAGTTGAGTGAGCTGCAGCCCCCCAATATGCAAGCTTATTTTTCATCAAAACTAACGAAAATCAGTTTTTTTACATTTTGGTGTTTCATTCTTGCAAGTAAGTATGAATGGTAATAGTGAGTGCCTGTGATTTGGTGTATATCTACAATGAAAATAAGATACACAACACTAAAATTTATCTTAATAATAATTTATCACCAAAATGTCAAAAAACCCGACTTTCGTTAATTTTTATGAAAATGGGCTTGCTAAATAAAAACTACAAAATTAACAGTCAATATATAATGCATTAAAATAAAAATGTACATCTTGTTCAAATAAAATATCCGTAACAAATTAGAGAATTTTTGGCTATTTGAACATTTAATACTTTCTGGCATACAAATAAAAATGTAGGTGCTAGATATGTATAATAATTCAAATTATTTTTAGGTACAAAAAGCATGTGATCTATTCCGCAATGTCAAAGCTCTTGGCCTTAGAGAGTTCTATCCTCTGTTTTGTTAGAAAAAGTTCTTGAATACTTAATAGTTGAATATTTTTCTAAAAGGCAATATATTATTTAGTTAATTCAAAAGAGTTTCAATGTATTGGGTTTTGGGTTTGAGTAAACAAAATTCTTCTGAAACGTAATTATAGGCTTTAATATGTAACGCATGTCTCTCCCCAAATATTCTAACTTAGAACTAACCAAGGCAAAATAGATCATTGTCAATACTTCTATGTTATGAAAGTATCTGAGCATATAAAGTAGCCGGGTATATTTTATTAGTATATTTTTTAGATAGGTTGTAAGTTAGGAATCGCCAAACAGATCCAAATACTGTATTTCTTGTACTTGTTTAATAGGAAGAAATGAACATTCAAATTGCAATTTTTTTTCTCTAAAGTAAAAATAACACACTTAGATTTTGAGCTCATGACAATGTAATTACTTGTGAACCACCTACGCATTGAACAGATGTCACTTTGCATGTAAGTTATTAATTGTATTGTTCAACAGTGTTTGCTTTATAAAATAACACCATGTCATCTGGAAATGCTGCCAACTCACCATTAAATAAACGATTACATAAAGAGTTGACATATATTTAAAATAACGGGCAGAAGAACACCAAACCCTGAGGAATTCCGAAGAAAACCCTAATTTTAGATTCGTTCGTTGTGTCCTATTAGTTAGATATGAGCTGAACCATTTAAGAACAGCTCCTCTAATTCCTGCGTTGTTGGATATCAGAACAGTGCATGATTTCCAAGTAATTAACACAAGTTTCGAAATGAGGAAGCTCAATGTACATTTAAGAGGTATTACCAAGTAAAGTATATACTCTGCTATATAAACACGTGTACTATATGTAGAAGAGGATGATGCGTGACGCTAAACTCCGATTCACAGCCCGCAATTTTTTCTCCAATGAATTTACTATTCCATTTACGTTAACTTTTGAACAAAAGAATTTGTGCACGTGTCTCTTAGTTTTTCGATACATTAAATAGGATAATTACAAAATATAAAATCCAAACCTCCATATTTACTGTGAATTAAATGTATCAACAAGTGCTTGTGGTTCGTTCAAGACCTACATCATGATCTAAACTTCGATTATAGAATAGCTGAAAGATGCTACATCGATCTAGACACTAGTGGAGGAGTAGAGTTTAGTTGGAACCAAAACTGAGGAACGTCATGTTGTCCAGTGTGGTTAATATTGAAGTGTTTAGTTAATTATTTTAATGTCTGGCTATAATACATGTCCTTCTTTAAAATAATGTCCTTTTATTAACTCATCTAATGCATACATTTTTGTAATCATTTTCTTTTGTTTTTACTATTTTGTTTGTGCTTCAAAATACGACCCCCTTGTCTCGATCTATTTTTTAATTTTTTACTACTTTATATGTCATTATGTGTGTTCCTTCTAAATGGAATTGTCTGCTTACTCTAGGCTAAATAATTGTAAATAAAATAAGTACAGTAAATACAAAATTATATTCTATATACAATTTTTTTTAATACAATGGTAAATTTCTTCACAAAATAATTTTAAAATTATTTACCTTAATAATTCAATAAACACTGAAAAGTGGGAAAGTGTTACCCCAACTGAAAGGTTATTAGTTGTCCCATCATACTTACTGGATGTTTCTGTAATAAATTGAGATAGTTCAGAGGGTTTTGCTAGCAGTGCTACTTATTACTTCTTTAATTTCGTAGTTTACCACATTTATGTACAGGTTAGATTTTTAAAGGTCATTAACATAGTGTAATTATATTTCCTATAAACATATGTGAGGAATCGCTTCTTTTACCAGCTATCAGCCATCTTGTGTTTTGTTAAATGTCTAAAACGGCTAAACCGATTGAGTTGAAATTTTTCACAATACATATCAATGTAAATACCTTGGTTGAAATACGTATTATTTCCAGTTCCACTAATTCGTTTAAAAATGGAAACCATTGTAATTAAGAATAACTCAAAACCAAAACGTTTATAAAAACGTCAACAAATAAAGTCGTGTAACCCTTTTCCCATCGAACTGTCAAAACTATCGATCAAAGGGTAACAGCAAACCAGCATCCATCAGTTTGCTGCATTAGTTTGATGCATTTCAATGATCAATAGCCCACCACTCTGAATTTAACGTTTTAAGTTTATCAAACCATCAACAAGTTTATATTAATTGTTTTTATGTTGTTACTTACCCGCCAGCAATCCCTTTGTGAAGTATTTCCTTCAATTACCATGTATATCACAACACGTGCTTCGGACTTTTTAGTTCTTCCATGGTGATAAAAAATACAATTTAAAACATTCAACACTATATAACACAAAATACCAACAAATAACAGTCTCTACACATACGCGCGCACAAGTTAACATTATTTTTATATGTCTCTTGGCTGGCGATAGACAGTACAGTGAGTTATCAGCTGGTGTCTATAACTTGCTTAGCTGCCATGCCGCCGTCATATTAACTACTAACTAAATTATAGCCGCTGGTAATATTGCCAGCAAGCTGCGTAGGCTGACCCAGAGCCAGCGGCTGGATAGTGCCAGCAGGCTAGTATTTACTAGCAGAAAACAGAAGTCGAACATGTTTAACTTTTTAGCCCTGTCTACCATCAGCTAGCAGTCACGTGACCTCCTCGCTGGCGCCAGCCAGCCTATGTAAACCCCTGGTAGTTCACTAGTGGCTGGTGAAATAAGACGAGTGTATTTGGTTTTGTTCTGTGTTGCATGATTGTTTATATTTTAAAATATTTCTTTTAGTGAATAAAGTGTATATGGTTGACACAAACAAGTGGTCGGGCAAAAACATTATAACATTTTTAGATTTATTAGAAATGGGAAGTTTCGTCTGCAGACTACATTAACAGAAATACCAAAGATTCAGCATATAGTAACTTATTACAAGAACTTGAGCAACGAGGATTAAAAACAGGTTTGGCCCCATTGAAAATAAAAATAAAAAGCTTACGTGATACGTACAGAAATGAATTGTACAAGGTGAAAAAAATCAAAGAAGAGTGGTGCGGTAGCTGATGACTTATACAAACCTAGACTGTTTTGGTTCTCGGCAGCCCAAGTGTTCTGGAGCAGTATTGTTGTTGGTCGTGACTCAACATCGAATCTGGTAAGTGTAGCATTACAGTAACACGCTTTATATTGTTGTAGAACAAACTTGCTTTTCAAGTTAATGGCTTTGCCCCCACACCCCAAGGTTCGCTTAGCTCACCCGTCGTGGATGTTGTTGGTCGTTAAGAAAATTAATACAAACAATTTAAACTCCGATATTTCCTGTGTATATGAAACTAAATTTTGTACCATTCTGCATATTTTTGTTAGCTGAAAAAAAATTATTTTAGGATAATCAGTTGTTTCAAGTAATAGATTATTTTTAACCGAGTCAAGAAGTAATCTGTTAATATTAAGGTAGAGACCTATATTTTTAGAAATTTTGGCTTAGCAACCTTTTAGAATGAGTAGTTTTTTATTTTGGTTGAACGGTTTTTTTTTTTGTGATTTAAGATACGAATAGACTATTCTTTTTACACATTAATTAATAACTATTATGTGGAATACTTTATTACTAAAATTATAAGCCTAGACAGCTTTTATAGTTGAGATATACAGTATAGAGGTATCATTAAATTTAAAAAAATTCAATACATGAATTAAAAGAAATTGTTTCTATAACTTTTTTATTAGGTAAATTGGTGTAACATACCAATAAAGACACTTAACATAATAATACATTATTTACACATGTACTCTTAGATAATGCGTTATCAAATTAGTCTCTATCAGTACATTCACGTCCATAAATTACTTTCATTTGCCAAGGAACAGCCAAGGAAGTTGAAAATAATGGAGACATTGTGTTTGGGTTTGGCGCCATACACCTGGGTTAATAAATCCTGTCAAGTCCTCTTCATCCACTGATCCAGGAAGCAAATACGTTTGAGAAGATGTCATTCTTAACCTGTTGTGCAGGGCACAACTTGCTTTTACTTGAATTTCCACTGTATCGACGTTCAACACAATAGCTCTGCTGAATATGCAAAAACGGCTGGCCAAGATTTCAAAGGCATTCTCGGCAACTCGTCCGGTTCGGGATAGCCTGTAGTTAAAAATTCTCTCTTCTACAGAGAGTTCTCTGTGTGAATATGGTTTTAACATGTAAAACGTAAGACCAAATGCATCATCAGCAACGCAAAGTCTTCCTATATGCCAGTTTAAAAGATTTCTTTTAAGAGAGATTTTAAAAATTGAATTGTTAAAAATGGAACTATCGTTAGATCTCCCGTCACATACAACATCTATATACCTGAAACAGTATTCAGCATCCATAATTGCGAAAAGAATTATTCTGTAAGTCCCATAGTAGTTGTAAAATAGTGAAGTGCTGTTTGGTGGTGGTTGGATCTTTATATGCTTTCCATCTATTGCCCCGCAGCAATCAGGACATTTCCACTTACATTTAAATCCCTTTTGAGTCTTTGTCCATTCAGCTACTCGATCCGGGACCTAAAATAGAACATAAAAAGTAACACTTGTAATTTTTATATATTACAATTTTTAGTTTTTTTAGGAAAATCTCCCGGGGATGGAAAATACTGATTCAATCCAGTGCGACGAACCAATAACTGAGGACAGCATCGATTTTCTTTTGGACGAAACTCCAGCAAACACATCTGCCAGAAGTAACAGTACAAGCTCTTCGTACATAAAGAAGTTAAGAATAATAATCCCTTCAACACCTGCAGCATCAGGCAATAAAGCAAAAAATATCTCCTAAAAATTGCTACTCCCTTTTTGTAACCTGAAGAGTTTTAAAACAACTTCGGGAGTAAGAAACCACCAACAATTACAAGATGTCGCTCAAATATCATTCTGTTGCTGTTGAAAAAGAATATCAATTTGACAAATGTGGGAAGTATGTTGCTAGCCAACTAAGGGAGATGCCGCTGAGGAGCTTTATAGCATTACAAAGAAAATTAACAACCTCATCACAATAGAATGCTTACTGTGTTTGGATGCTGAGCAGGGACAGTCTTCCATACAGCCACCGGTGTTACCATACAGCAACAACCTCTCTGGCCCAACCCAAGATGTACCCAACCAGGACGATATTGGAGGTTTGGACTTATTATCCGAAGCCATAGTTGCAATGTGCGACGATAAAGTTACATTAAATTAATTTACTGTACTTAAAAACTAAATATGTTTTACTTGTTTGAACATAAAAAAGTCTTAAATTATAATATTTTTTGAAATAAATGAGCATGTATATGAAACGTGATAAAATATCATTCAATTAATGGCATTAATGTATGAAATAAAAAATGTGTTCACCAATTTAAGGTCTAGGCTTACATTGGAAAAAATCTTTTGCTGGTTTTTCAGTTAAAATATAACAATTACTTAAAGTTTTTTGTTCCACAAAAAATGAATAAATAGTGTACTGCGCCTTAATAAACGGCTATAAGACCTCGTAGATGGCCCTTATCACTTCTGGGACGAACACTGAAATTAAATTAAGAGGAACTCTAAACAGATAGGCCAAAGACTTGAAACTGTCTCCAATCGCTAACTACCTTAGTGTTATTTCTAATTTAGTATTACTTGAAATTGCCTGACGAAATTTGGTGTCTTTTTCTGAATAAGTGGTCTCACCAATATTTACAATAATTCTTTAAATTTAG
>JAGFPH010000173.1:422429-439255 GCA_018207615.1 Philaenus spumarius | reverse complement strand
ACTCTGATCCAAGTGCCTCTGATCTATTTATTCGTAATTTCCTTGAAAATATCAGCGTATACAATAATTGGTTTGGCATTATGGCGAAAATATTAAAGAAACCGTTGCTGACTTAGGATTATAGAGAAATGTCAATTAAATGTGGGCTTAATAATTTACTGATTCATAAAGCTTCATTATATAAAACAGGGGTGTAAAAACAACATAGCAGTTACAATCACCCAGGAACAACCGTGGTACGATTTTAAATGTTTGGCGACTAGACAAGTGTTCAGATTCGTTAAGAAATTGGACGTTGAAGCAAACAAAAGAGTTTAAAATTGTAATGTAGAGAAAAAGAATTTACATCAAAATAATATATTTTTGTCTATATTATGACAAGCTAAAGATAGTAAAACCTAAGAGGAGCGATAAATAGATTTAAGTAGAAAAGTAACAGCAAATATAAATATTAAGATCAATGAATGGGTGAAAAAACTTGATAGACTTCTGAATCAGTCCTTATTATGAAGTATAATTTGTTTTGTAGAGCCCTTTATCGTAAACGATTTTTCGGATGGGAATTTGCCTTGCAAGAATTACAAGCTGTTTTAGTTAAGGTTAAAAATGGGAAAGCTCCTGGTGACGTGGGGGGTCCCTGCGAGTTTTTTTTAAAGTTATCAGTCCTTTATATTAAATATATTATATCCTTATATATAATATGTGAAACAGTTTTTTGTGAAAACAACTCCTCCGTTATTTCAGGACCAAATTTAATGTTTGAGTTGTTAAAAAATTCGTCTCATTTCAAAGTTTTGCAATAAGGTTTTAGATGTCAAAAATGCTTGTCCTTAATAGTGTGAGCTAATCTCAAAGGTCGGGTTTTCCCCACAAGATTAACATGGAACGAATTTAAAAACCTTTTCTATACAAAACAGCTGTTTATAATAAGAAAAAAACTAATCCAGCTGCTTTCGTGGAAGTAAATAATGATTTTTAAATAACAGAAAATACAGTTGATTCACATGTACCAGCTTTTAGTACAAAATAATATTTTAAGTTAGGCCTATACTGAACCAACACATGTTTCAACACACGCAAACCAATAAAAAGTTGCGTAAAGGAATTTAAAAATAAGGAAAAACTATGTTACATCCTAATTAAAAATAAATAAGACATATAGTAGAACTATTTATGGATAATATACGGTAATATTGATAGTGAGTAACTCTTTGGTTAGGTTTTTCATTAAGTGTACACCTGAACCTTACTGGTTCTTTTAACCTTTATTATAACTGTTGTTATAAAATATAGCAAATAATTTTATTTGAACATTTAACATGATTTACCATCTTAGTTTTGAGGTTATTATTAATCCTACACCTTTATTATAAATAAAACATAATATATGTTTTTAGAAGGTTCCATCGGAGGTTGTCGTGCGGAGCACGCAGGGTCTCCCCTAGTACATATAAATTTATAAAAGCGGAAAGGTACCTCATAGTTTCAAAAAAAAATATTTCCCCCTGTATAAAAAAAGGAACTATAACAATATACAAAATTACGGCTTACAAAAGTTTACGCCGTAATAGGTTAGGCTTCATTAGTGATAATGATCGTCAGATTATAATGAGCTTCAAGCAGGGTTCCGAAAGGAATTTTTTACTATTTATAATTTATTCAGTCTAACAAATAATATGATTCATTTGCGTCTGTCGTTAAAAAAAGTAAATTGTACTGTTTCCAATTTATTGTTCATGAGGGTTTGACACTATTGGCAGAGACGAGTTATTTTTCAAGTTGTCTTGCTTGGACTTCTCTACGCAAATGTTGAAGGGTTTAATAAAAGCATACATTGGCACTAAGCCGGGAATATGATGCAAAACCGGAATATCAAATTGTTTTGAAACATCTACAAGCCTGAAACAAGGTTATATATTAAGTCCGTTTCTAGTTTCGTTGTTTATTAAGACGTTTCCAAATCTGTGGAAGGGGCTGTAATTTTGGCGGTGTTACCGTTAGAGTTTTAATGTACGCTGACGACATTAAGGCACTCTCATAATCTGTCCTTAGAGTTATGATCTGTAAAACTGAACATTAGTGTGACCTTTAGAATTTGCAAGTAAATTTAAATACATTTAAAATTGTGGTATTCAGAAAGGGTGGCAGATGGGCGCCGATGGCAGGTGGCAATATAAGGGTGAGGAAGTAGAAATTGTAAATCAATATAAGTATTTAGGAGTAACACTGACCACAAAATTGATTCTTCTGCAAAATTGCTTATGAATATTGTAAGGCGTAATCTCTTCAATGATGACAAAGTTCCGATGAGTGTTAAGTTTGCTTGTTTCAAGTCTATTATACGAGTATTAGTGTGTTATGTCAGATTTGGGTATAACGTGAGAGTGATCAACTTGAAGGGGTTTTGCGTTTGTTTATTAAAATAATTTTCTATTTACCAAGTAATACTCCTAATTATGCACACAAACGTGCAAATACTTGACTCCTAATTAGTCAAGTATGGAAACGTGGCTGGAAAATAGTATGTTTACACACTTGGCATTCATTTGAATTACGTAATACGAGTGTCACGATTGCCTCCAAACCTTCTTCCAAATATACTTACCAGGCAAGTGATAGATAAGAATGTTTTTGGTTTAAGACTATGAAATCACTATGCCTCAAGTACGACATTGATATTAGGAGGAACACAGTGGCAATGCAGGGATGAGATAGTAATCAGCTGAAGTTTATTTTTGAGTCGGCTAGAAGAGATTTGAGGGAAACTTTTGTTTTGGCAGGGAGGTTATAGTATTACCAACAATACGGATTATTAAACCTCGAACTTTGTGACAAGCCATACTTTGGTGATAAGATCGATATAAATACTGTACGGATATAGCTAGAGCAGAAGCTGTTAAGCTATTGATTTTAATTACAAGCCCTGGATGTATCAAATGTATATGTTATCTTTGGAATTTACAATAAAACTCAAATGTTTTTCAATTTGTTGCAAGATGCCCAATTATAGATTACATTGGTTTTCAAAAAAGGAATTATATAGGAATGAATTTGAAGATTTTTTAAATGGAAGGGATTTATGAAGTCTTGGAAAAAAGACGCTTAAAAGTTTAGATGGGATTGAGTAAAGGGCTTTCATTATTGTAAATTATGTACAAACTATGTCTTTAATTATTACTATTATATAAAAAGTGTGTTTCATAAATTATCCATATTTGTTCATTTCTGTTTACTATTTATTTAAATAAACGCCTAGTCAAATTGCTTTAGCTAAAAGTCTGATTACCAACTCAAACACCCTTTCCATCCTCCCAAAACGAACAACGTAATTTAAATTCGACTGAAACCAATCAAACGAAAATGTACGCAAACATTCTTTCTTCACAACGTCTCTTGACCCGCTCTGAAGCAAAACAGCGTCTGATTTATAAAAAAAACGAGGGTTGAAGAAGCGCTGAAGAATTCTTTAAAAAAGCTAATAAGGAATCAGGGGTGCTAGCGAGTCTCGTTACCCTCGCCGCCCTAATGAGCGATCACCCCCCCCCCCTCCACTCCAAGATCCTTAAGGGACGCCAGACTTTCAACCCAGTTTTGCATTTTTTATTCCTCATTATATCAAGTTTTCAACATCTCCTCTTTTTTTTTTAATTCTTAATAATCGTATCTTTCTCCGCTACTCCGTTTTCTTGTTTGTTAAGATAATTTTATACTTTTCTCGATTTAACGAGAGTTTTCCCTCGTGGAGAAGAGCTTGGTGTAATTATCGTTATTTTATGAACGTACATCACAGGGTTTTTACCCCTCTTTCTCCTTCGCACTTTTATCACTCAAACTGCCAATCATGCAAGCCAAAGGTAACTAGTTTTCCATTGTAATTGATTGGCACCAATTTATGAATAAACAGAATGTTTTGATATTGAGATATTGAACATTTTAAAATGTACTTCTTATTCTCTCAAAATATAAATATCTGCTTGGTATACGGACAATATAATATAGTCTCTTTGCAACGCTATGATTTTTTAAAAAATAATTACCTCTTAATAAAACATTATAAGTTACATTTTCTCTTTGGTTGTTATCTAAAACACACAATATTATCCTAGAAACAAAGAAATTTTCCAGTTAAGTTTTATTTAGTTTTACATTTTTTGTAAAGTTTTGAGATATTCAAAATAAAATTTTTAAACAATCGTCATTTCGAGTTGAGGGGTTGGGAAATGTTATTGTTTTATTTCAAAATTCTATGTCAACATTCTATTTATTATATTAATCTGTTTTTAGATAAAACTTTACATTAAATATTGAAAATCTTCAGACATTTTAATAAATATATTGTATATTGTTTTTGGCTCTTAACAATACTTAAATATCGCTAGGTAGTTCTGAAATATCAGGTATATTCAGATTGAATCTCTATTTTAATTAGTAGAATGTGCTCCCAAAGTATTTGCATATATTCATAAATCACCCTATATATAATAAGTAAGTAGCATACATAAATAAGTAAAACTTATAGTACATTTAAAGTATATACCACCGATTTCAGGATATAATTAACATCTAGAGAAGGACTAATGTACTTGAGTTCAAGTGGGAGCACAAAAGTACAAAAATACACAAAAATTGTGTTTCTACAACGCGCTGAGATAATTCAGGGTGGTTACATATAAAAATAAAGAAAAAGTACCTATAAACATTTATATTTTTGTTTATTAAATAATTTATATTTTTATAATTGATTGAGTTTAAGTTATCCACTGTACTCATTACAACAAAACGTAGTTTAAACAATAAATAATCAACTGATCCAATAAATCGTTTAAAAGAGTCGTTAATTTAAAATTGTTTCATGAAAATCATTTAAACCTTAAATTTTAATAAAAAACTTCAAAAATAAATTTTTATAGTCCGTTTAGTTTTCTACAGAAAGCAATTTTATCAATATATCAATACTATTTAACATAGGATATGGGGGGGGGGGGGGTTATGAGGGCGAACAAACCAGTCGGACCAGTGTTGTTTTTTAACATCAAGTCGAAAAATTGTAGTTTACTAAAGTACCTTTTCTAAAATCCCATATGATCTTTTAAGTGGTTTAGATTCCGAGTTATGGAAAAAATAAGAAAATCAAGCCAAGAATTAAAAGTAAAGCTAAAAACTTAAAATTTGGCACAAACGCTCTTCTTAGCTGTAGCGTCTTACCGACAGTTTACAACCTTTCTGCATTTACCCTTACCGACCTTTCCAGGTAGTTATCCTTTTCCCCACTAGGTGCCGACTCTGTACGGTATCAGTACTTTCTTTTTAGCATGCGTGCCTACCTGTGCAGAGGTCGTTGTTATGCCACAGCTAATCTGAAATCTGAACAGCTGATGTATATCTGGTCCGTTAATCTTGCTTAGTCATAGAATATTCGAGAAGAACGTCGGCCATTAGTTCTGCTACAGGAAGGTCCACCTTGTAATGTCTCTGTAATATAGTTAACAATGTCGTGGCTTTTCTTTTTATTTAGTCGCGAGTTATGCGCAAGGCAAATTGATATGTCTTTGTTATAAGCCTTTACTTCTGGATGCCAGGTATGGGAATGTTTTAGCCTTACTTTTGTTAGTTATGAAATGTACTCTTTGTAAAATTTTATAAAGTTAGTTCCACCCTTTTGCTTTTTAAATAACTTTTCAAATTCATACAGTTATTCAAAACCTATGTATTTCTTTTTTTATAGCCTAAGTTTAAACTTTAACTTTACAGCCTGAAAATTTTAAAGGTTATGCTATGTTATGCATTTACCATATCTTAGCCTATTTTAAACAAAAGACTAGCCTATACAGTTTTTCTGTACAACTGAATCAGTTTAAACTAGAATCTTGAACTTTAAAGTGGCCATATCCAGCTTTATATCTTGATATATTTAATTTTACTAGTCTAGAACATTTTGAGTTCACCATGTGCTTTTTCTGCATGTAGAAACATTCAAGAGTAACATGACAAGTTCAGTAGTAACTTTTGGAATCTTTTAAAGTAGCTATTTGTCACCTTGTGCTACCAATATTATGAAGGCTAACTTAAAAGGAAAACTATCTGTACTATGCTTGTTTATTTTGGCTAATTGCATTCTAAAAAGGTTGTTATTTGTTTGATGCAGTTTTTCACTGGTCCAAGTTCTGTACTCATTTTCAACCATTATGCTATAAATCCAACTACAGCTTGTAACTTGCTGAATAAGCCAACATCCTACATCCAGCATTTATAGATACTTTTCGGCGACAGTGCTTTACCATAAACAATTATGAACTGAAATATTTTGTAACTACCAAAAATCTGCAGTGGACTTTTTTTTTTTTAAATGAATTTTGAATAGGCTGTATTTGTAATTGTATTTTTTGTAAATGAATAGTATATAGACAATGTTTTTGTATTTAATAACATTGGGAGGTGCAGCTATAGCATATTTCGGACCTTAGCCCTAAGGGCTGTATATATTAGAAATTCATATACCTTTTTTTTATAGAGAGACGTCTCATAATTCTTTATTTTATTTATTTTATTATACTTAGCTTTAAGTTGGCCAACGACATAAATATTTATTCTTAAACAAATCCATGGTATTTCATGTTAAAATTGTGTAATTTTGTTTAATCTTTTTTGTATAATTTCTGTAATCATTATTAAAAGGGAGGGTTTTTGATTTTTATTTTTGGGGAGGGCTTTTAAATTCAACTTAATTAAATCTATATGTATTCTTTTAAATCCGAAGTTTTTCTTGTACTAAGGGCATATAAATAATTTCATTTTCTTGTATTAAGGGCATATAAACTTTTTTTTACATTTTGGTTAATAAGGCCAAAATTTATATCTATTTCTATGGTTTATTGAGTTAACCTCTAGGTATCTTGTGTATTGTGAGTAATAAGCTGAAACATTCCTACCTTTGGTGATATTTAAATTTTTAAGGTAAGTTTTGAACATGACCAATCTATGTGGCCCAGTATTGCTTCCGTTCCCTTAATTATCTTTTAGTAAGATTGGTACATAGCATAAGAATTAAGCAAAATATTAACTCTTACTAGGCCTGTAGTTATACTATTTAGCACATGAGGTAAATAGCGATATTTTACCTTTTAATCCCCATAACTATACCACGCAAGGACACGAAAAGGAGCTTAATTTCTCAAAATAACGGTCATGCCAAAAACTACAATTTTAAAAGTTGCATGGGTGATTGTTTCTATTCCAATTTATATGTTTAAAACCCACTTTTTTCCTTTAAACTTCCCTAACAACTTCATGAGTTCCTAACACAAACGTTAGTATAAACACTTATTTTACCTGCTACGTACCATATTGTTTTATTTACCGAATATATGAAGAACGGCTAAACCAACTGCGTTGAAATTGTGAACGGTACTCATTAATTTAAGGACCTAGTTTAATAAAACTGTAATAAACTTGTTACATTAAATCGTTTTTAAACGGCGGCCGTTTAAATAATGAGAATAACTCAAGGAGAGTCAGTCAGGGGCTATAGTAAGAAATCCAGTATGAAGTCTATATTTTTTGGGGAAACTATGTGGCCGAGAGGCTAAAGGAGTTAACTGTCTGCTACGTTTAGACACTCGTAGGTTCGAGACTGGTAACTTGCTATCTATTTATCTGCTCTATTCCCTGCTCCCCCGTCTTAATTTGTCAAACTGGCCTAAACTAAAGGCAACAAAAATAAAGCATGACATGACAATAGTATTTAGCCTACATAAAGCCCTACAAACATATATTGTATCACACGTAAGACATGGTTGATTCAATTTGTACTCCTGATAATGAGAAGGGGAGGTTTCAATACGACACCATTAGGGAGCTCATTCAGGCGCCGGCAAATCAAATTGTCGCCCCCGGAATGAGCGAAGCGTGGGGGAGATGAAATACGTCTTTACACGGCCGTAATATGCTTGAAAATTTACCAAGGGATCGTGTAAATAAGAAGGGTACGGACGACAAATAGGTGAAACCTGTTTAAGGAGGGCTTCCTTCGCTTTAACGTCTGGTTTTAGAGTATTAAACTTTGGATTGGTTTTGTTAGTTGTTAGTTTAAAAAATATATTCTGGGAAATAGGTTGCTTCTAAGGATAGACACTTGTCGCTGTAAAAAGTGTTTTCTGTTTTTTTTCCGTAATTGGGAGACTGTGTACCTATCATTTTTTTATTTTATACCAATGAATTTGCACCGCTGTGGCTTAAAAAATAATGTTTATAAATTACACAATTGAAGGCCGTAGCCAAGAGGGATTACCAGGATTTGATCCCCTCGAAATTTATACTATGAGAGTAAAGTTTAATGCAATTAATAACATATTTGTTATTCAAATTGCATTAATAATAAAACCAAATATATCGTATTTATTCCGATCATGAAAAAACTTTTCACGTAAAATTAACAAGCCAGACAAATCAATTGTATTTCTTAGAAATTTTCAACTGAAACGTCAACCTCTCCAACATTTCCCACGATTATTTAGTATTCAATATACTCCTTCCTTAATTAAATTGAATATTTCTACCAAGGAGGCTCAGATTAAAGAAATGAAACAGCCCTTATTATATAGGCTCTGACCTAAGATTTTTGAAATTCAAATAGCTTTTTCATTTGCAAAAGACTAATGTTCCTCGACATAAGTTGGATGTTCGCAAAGCAATGTGTATTGCAAAATCACTTTCAAGTATGGAACAAGTTTCAGTAGTTTCTTATGTTGAGAATTAACAAGAATCGTTAAATTTTCATTAAAGAAAGAATCCAACTTATCCAAATTGTTTTATAAATTTAAGTTAGTTAATGCACACGTGGAATTCTTAATGTAAATTTTTTAATTCATTCGGAAGATTTAAAATGTTTGTAAAATGAAATATTCAATCACTAAGATACACTTAAGCTACATGTTTATTAAAGAATGCTAATACATTTCCGAACAAAGCATACCCTGTTCCAAACAATACTTCCAGTTCATTTTAATGTTATAATATTTACTATTATAATTATAATAATATTTAATTTATAATTTTAATGCAGTAATGTTATACAAAACCAAAATCTACTTTCTCTCAACATTTTTATACATTACGTTAGAAACGATTCTAAGGGGTTTAAGGGATTTCAAAACATTACTTTTTCAGTTAAAAATATTGATTTATTTATCTTATCCAATAATTATCTAGTGACAGTTTAACACATAGTGGTTCAACTATATCAGTATTTTTTTCTTTAGATTAAGTTTGGTATTTGCATTCACATTATCACTTTGCAGTGAAATCGCAATTGTTATGCGTTAGTTGTTGCTTTACAAACAACTTGTCGAATTTATTAAAAACATATTTATTGTTTGTTCAGTTACAGTAGAGAAACGGAAATCATAAACATAGTGATACATTTGAATTCTCTCAGAATACCTCTTCAGCAAAACATAAAACGACTCCTAAAGTCACTTTTAAGTTACAACCTACAGGTCATTTTTGGAACAAAACGCAGAATGTTTGTGCTCTAAAACGCAGAATTTAACTCGGACAAACAAACATCTTGAGGTAGATCCCCGACATGTGCTATTGAAATCCTTGGAAAGTGCGATAAGGACCTGTTTCTAAATATCAGTAAAATGCATAAAACATTGCTCGTTTTGACGACTTGTACTTCTAAAAGAACATTATTTTCATCTATAAAAATTCTGAAAAAAATATTTACGAAACTTCACCTGCCGGGAAAGATTGACTGGATTGGTATTAATGTCAACCCATCAACAGATGTACATTAAATATTGTAAATTCCACCTCTATGGTGATGGTTTTAAGGTAAATTTACATTACAAAATTGGTGATGTGTTGTACCATGTGGTGAGTAAAAGTGGTGAGGCGTGGACCATATGGATCACGATATTAAGCATATTTCTGAGTGAGGAAACATGGGTTGAGAATTGACAGTGCAAAATTCAACCAATTATTTTAGGATATTAAACAAACTAGACATTAACACACTTCCTACACTGCATTTTGATAACTACTTTTTAGACTATTATGGAAAAGTAAAGGATTTGGGACTTGTTATAGATAGAAGATTACTGACTATGTGACTGATACATCTAACAGGATTTTTTCTAGGATTCACTCTTCCTTTCCAATTTCGAGTGCTCTTAGTTAAAACCTTGATATTTCCCTACTTTACTTATTTTGATACTGTAGTCAATGACATTCAAGTGGTGCTGGCTAACAAATTGCAGCGGGCACATAATTATTGCATGTGTTTTATATTTGTTCACATTACTCCTTACAATAAAACTCTTAATATTTTAAAACTCGATAATTTACGATATTACCATATTTTAATGTTGATACATTCTGTCCTACAAACTGAAGTTCCGTTTTACCTGGCAAAAGGTTTGGTATATTCGTCCGATATCATAGCAAAAAGCACAAGAACAGGATCCACTGACCAAACAGTAGTGTTTAGCAAATCGTTTACTGTGTCCGCTTGCCGCTTATTATGGATTTCACTCCCGGAACCAATAAAGATGGTTGACTGCCGAGTCCAGTTTATGAAAATCGTAAAGTCTACGAATATAAGTCTACTTTATTAATAAACTCGAAGACTCATCCTTGTCTTGAGGTGAATAGATTACAATCGTATGATGTTACAAATTGTGTGATTGTTTGAAAAAAGCTTATATGTATTATTTTTTTAAAGCATTTTAATTGAGAGAATAGTAAAAAATCTGTTTAATTAGTTACCATTATTCTTTATATATTGGTATGTGTTTTATAATAGTCTAAAATTGTAAATGTTTGTAATATTTTATAAATATAATTGTAATATGATTGATATTTATGTAATGTAATTGGTGGAAAAGAGGACCTAAAGCCCTAATTTCGAACTAATAAAGTCCTAATTTCAATTCTATACAAAAGATGTTATAGATAATTTGCACAATACTGGACGATTAAATTTATTTTTGTAATATCCTAAGTTCTATTTGCAGTTAATCTATGTATCATTAAAAAATAATAAGACATATAGGCGTCCTTGTTTGGACTTGTTTATTAAATCAGTTAAAGCCAGGTAACAAATATATGTATACAATTTTCAACCCACAAATCTCATTTAGAGAATAAACGGAAGATATTGTAAAACCTATTTTGATTATTAGTTCCCACAAAGTTATAAAAGCGTTTGTTTTATGTTAGCCTCTTTGCTTGGCAGCGTACGTGTTGTCTTAATTTATATACTCGTATTTAACGTAATACGTTCTTAGCTAAACCTGACAAACCAGACTTGAAAGATTATTTGTTTATTGTTTAAGGCCTTGACACAATTGGATTCGTCATGTAGTTCCAAGCATAAATAAAGCAATTATATCAATTTAAAAACTAGTTTTTATCGCCTTACCCATAATGTTTAAATAACTATTTAGTGTGAAATGTTCTCAATTTGAAGACAATTTGCTTTTTTTTATTTTATTGAAAAACAATTTATGTTTGAAACGTTTTTTAATGAATCTATCTCGCGGCACATAGTTTGGCACAATTATGATTTCTATTAAAAAAAATGGAGTATAAATGTGTTGTTGATTCACATTATTTTGACCTTTTAAACAAGAGATTAAAAATTGAGAATGAGATCTCACCCATGGTGTAAATAGATAAGGTGTGCTTACTCAGAGAGACGAGTTTTGAACGGGTCTTCGTAATTCACCAGATGACGTCACGGCTCGAATTAAATATGTAGCCTATCGCTCAAACGGCGTTCACGCATAAACGCATCAATAAATGTCTTACAAATGGTATATTTTTCGTTTCTGTATGAAACGTGCTTTCCAACAGTATGAGTTTAACGATGACAACTGAAATTTACTACTTAAAAAGCGTGTTTGATCCTTACTATGTTTTAGAACTTAGATTGAGTGACCTACTGGATGAAACCCTTGTAAAAAAATAACAGATTTGTCATCTTTAACATTTTGATGATAAATAAGGAAAAATTAATTTTCCCAAAAATAATAATAATTAGGCCTATTATTATTTTTCCCAAAACAAATTCCAATTTAAATAACAAAAAAATGATAAAGATGATACATCTGTTATTTCTTACAAGGGTTTCATCCAGTAGGTCACTCAATCCAAGTTATAAAACATAGCAAGGATAGAACACGCTTGTCGCCTTTCACACGGGAAATGTTAGGCAAAAGTTTGAGTCCAGGCTATATTTTTGTCAAGAAGTCAATGGTTCTCATTTTGAGCACTTAATCTGAATGAAAATGAGGCGAGTGCTAAATGTGTTACTCATTGTAACATAATTATTAATGAATCTTTAAATACGAGTTTTTTTGGGAAAATTATAACTTCGATTGGCCACTATGTTGGATAGAGTCAACATACAGACCTACGGTTTGCGCCAATCTTCTTTCTTTATTAAGACCTTTAAAATGAGGTGTCACTCAATAGGGGTTTCATTTAAAATTTTCGACTTACCCCCAAAATACCTCATTTTTGGGGGAGGGTATGTAATTTACGATACACCAAAAAACTCCATTTTTGGTCATGTTAACAATCCCCAAAGCAAATCTGTCTATTTCCATTAATGAAAAAAATAATGGGTGGGGGGACTTTAAAGACACCCGGCTGCCAAAAATATAAATTTCCAACTCCTAAAACCATTTAGCGAAAAAACGGGGAAAACATTTAAATAAAAGTTACAAATAACGCAAATTATTGAAGTTGTATGTAGACTTATTTGTGCCCAAAAACAGAATTTGTTCCATTTCCGTTTATTAGGTAGCCTATTGCAAACCACTCTCTATCAGCCTAGAAAAACAGTGGTAGGGTTACAGATTTCTAGGAACGATTACCAATGATGTAATTACAATAATTACTGACTCTCCGTTTAGTATGACTCAGTAATTTTTATGGATGGTTTTATACAATTTTAACAATTGTGGAATAAAATTATCTTAAAAATATGTTAATTAAACAAACGTATTTAAGATTAATATAGTAATGTGTATATTTATTACTTTTATTGTTCACTGTTTATATAGTTCAACTAGACTTATTACAAGATTAATTAAACATATATCTGGCACCAGTAGATGACTTGGTAAAAATAAACTTAGTTTCATCTGTCAGTGTCAGAAAAGGAGATGCGCGAAAGAGTTGTCACAAAACCATAACAATGAGGTTACGAGACAGGGAACTCTACTCTTCGTGTTGCGTTGTCTGTCTGTCAGAGCACAGGTTTTCCTCTGAATATTGCACAATCTGTCAGTTACTATGTAGTGACAACCAGCGTGTTCACGTGATGTCTGTTTTGTGATCGGTACATTCTGCACAAAAATATGTTCGTAATGATAAGTACTGCGTAACTGTTTGACATCTTATATCTAATTCGCTAGTCGAGCCAGTAGTGTAGTTCTTTAATTCAATTAATAAAGTGTCATTCGAAACAGTCTTCCTAGCTGATTTACAAAACAAAATATTCATAAAGGGCAGTTATTGTATTGGGTCGGTCGGATAGTCAAAAACATTTTTTTTAACATATATTTATATTTTTTAAGGTCATTACAAAATGATTACACTTTTTCTTTTTTTAAGATGTATGAGAGGGTGTGTGTGTTTGTACCAATGTAGTTATTTTTTCCTACACTAAATTACATGAATACAAAAACTATATCAACTTCTTTGAGGTGTCAATCAAAATATAAATATCATCTGAAAGAAATTTCATCAAATTCTGTAATTTATCTTGGAACGTCTATTTCTGTCTGCACATTATGTCCGAGAAAAACTAAATACTACGAAACAGTTGAGATTTCAATCTTTATGTTTACAGATAAGTTTATAAAACTTTCGTAAAAATTAAATTCATAAGATTAATGGGTAAAAGTCGTTTTTTAAATATTGAAATTTGATATTTTATTTTAATGGGCCTGCGTATTGTTTTTATTCCATACTATCATTACAGAGTTGTGAGCTACGTTTCTGAAAGAAACCAAAGATAATTGCTCAGTTGTGTGTTTAAAATGGTATAACTATAAAAATTTCTGCAAAACACAGATATTGTTTTAACAAAATAACCAACTAATAAACAACATTTTAATTTGTTATGTACATTACCTACTACAGCATCCAACTGTATACAATAACATCTATAACAGCTGATTAGGTTTACTAGCAACAATAGTTCAAAACAATTTTAGGCTATCCCAGCTTAAACCAATATACATTGTTTAAACTACGGATAAGCCTACAAATTTGATAAGAAAACATTAAAATTAATTTCAGTTTTGTAATTGTGATGCAATTATAACCTCCATAGAAATTTAGTAGGATGTTTCTGTCAGAACGTGAGTTTGATTAATTCGTCCGTCTTCTGATCTAATCGCCAAAATACTAGTTCATCAAAACACTAATGTTTTTGGCCGAAATAAAAAACTATTCAATCTTTACGTTGCTAATTAATTATTAATCATAAATTCTAGTGTTAAAATATGTACTAATGTATGCACTGCCCTACTCATAATTCTAGTTGACTCTCTATGGAGTTCGTTATTTCATCTTCCTGTCTAGTGAATCGAGTTGATTATTTACTATAGTTCATTGAATAATAGTTGTCAAAGCTGGTTTTCTGATTGTGGTTGCCATTCAAAGAAAACTATAAGTGGTGACTTGTGAGATTCGCGGCCCCACAATATACAAAGACGAGTAAACTAGGCATGTAATTAATTAAGTGCTCAAATATATGTCCCTTAGTGCCCTCGTATGGAATTTTAAAACTAAATTGTATTTAAAAAGCTTACATAATTTTATAAATAAAGTATTTAATCTGTGAAATAAGAAAAGATTACTTTCTACGAACATAGTAGTGTCACATATCAATCATACAATCATATTATCATTAGTAATCTCAATTAATGTTTTTTTACACTTTTCCATTATAAATATCGGATATGTATGTAAGAATCACACAAAATGGATTCATGGAGTGCCTGTCAATATGAAATGTCTAAAATATAATATATTAAATATTTGCTTCAGTAATACACGTCGTGCAACACGTGTGCCTTAAAGAAAGTTATTCAAAAAAACAAATCAGCGAACTCTTGCATTAATCCTTCTTAAATGTAAATACCCGACTTTGGCACGCTATCCTCCAGGTTAAGGCCTAGTTTGAGGTGCATCTACTTTATCGTCCGCCTAAGTAATGAAATCCTTTAGACCCTCGGTGTTAACACGGAACGCGAAGGTCTTAACCCCTTTTTATAGCGACACATTTTATCCTGGGCTCAAGTGTTTCAGATTATTGAAGAACAAGCAAGAAAAAGGGTGAAGATTGTTCAGCTAAGAGGGTGAAAGGGTGAGGAGGCATTAAAATGATCGTTTTTCTAAACACTTTGCCCCCCCCCCCCTCTCTCTAATCCCACGGGCTTAAGGGAGGGAAGAAAGGGTTGTTTCTGAAACTTGGATTTGTAACATTAAATTGAATCGAATTCTTTCATTTGCAAAGTCGGTTCTACAGTGCCTTTTTATAGGCGTACATTATTTATTTCTTTTAAGGTGCGTTGTTGGAATAGGAGTCACGGAACAAAGGAGACAGTGGTAAAATGTGGAAAACTTTACTTTGAGATCATTGAGTAAGCAACGAGAATATGTAGGTTAAAGAAGAAATAAGAAAACAAATAATATATGGAAATGAATAAAAACGTTATTTGTTTGACCTCTTTAGCCTTCAGTGTTCAAGTTAGACTAATGGCGACGGGCGAGTTGAGCAGGTCATAGCATCCAAAATCCAGATACTACTATTGGATTTTATAATAGAGACCCTTGGATTTACAAATCTGTAGAAGACGCTCGCAAATCTTACAAAACGACTTAAGTAGATAAATATATTAACAGTTATCTGAGATTTCACTCTATTCAGCTAACTGCGATTTTACGAAACAGTTCCATAAAACTATCTGCAATTTTACAAATCAGTTTCTTTCAGCTATCTGCGACTGTAGAAAACAGTTAAATTCAGCTACCTGCGATTTTACGATGCAGTCACATGCTGATAACTACAATTTTTCGAAACAGTTCCATACTGCCATCTGCATATTGTTCCATACTTCATATGCGACTTTACGAAACAGTTCCATACTGCTATCTGTGATTACACGAAACAGTTCCATACAGATAGCTGCGATTTTACAGCGATTAAAACAGTACATACTGGCAAAATGTTAAGACAAATAGTGTTTGTTTTATTCTTAAATAAATAAGCTGGTACATCGATGAGCCATATGTATAGGTAGGGATTTATTTTAAAAAGTGTCATAGCTGTACTTTTTTGGAATAATGCCTTGCAAAAATACATCTATTTGTCTCTTTCTTTATTTCATGACCCTCTTCGTTAATTAAATCAGTTATACATATGTTCGCTTTTATAAAATTGGGCTGTTCTGATCCTATGTTATTCTTTTTTTCTTTCTATATTTAGAAAATAGCAACCAGCTATTGTAGTGTTAGAATAAGCAGTGTGTTTTAACTATGGCTGAAAACATTGGCAGCTAAATTATTATTTCACTGATACAAATAATATCAATGCTAAGGAAGAAAACATTCTTTTTATTAGACATTTGTAAAAGCAGAAAGAAAACAAATGTAAAGATAGTAAATTGGTCGAACAAAGAAAAACGTAATTTAGAGTTTTTACTTTTCTGTATAAATAAATAATCAGTGCAAAGCATATTTCTACAATTATTCACTCAAGGTAATTAATTAACGTTAAAAAACATTATACATTTCTAGAATTAATA
>JAGFPH010000173.1:352134-397070 GCA_018207615.1 Philaenus spumarius | reverse complement strand
AACATGGAATTTAGTACACATTTTGCTCACAGGCCTTAGATTTGCACTAAGAAAGCATTTTTGAATATTTAGCGTTTAAGGGTTGAAACAACCCCTAAATCCATAAATATTGTAATATTGTTTGTTATATATTTCAAAAAACATTTGGCCTAGGATCATGGAATTTGGTACACATATTGCTCATAGGTGCTAGAGGTGAACTAAGAAAGGATTTAAAATATTTCGCATTTAAGGGTTGAAACAACCCCTAAAACCATAAATGTTGTTTGATTTACATCTCAAAAACCATGTGGTCTATAGGAACGTGGAATTTTTTACACATATTGCTCATAGGCCCTAGATGTCCACTATGAAAGAATTTTGAAATATATCGCGTTTAAGGGTTGAAACAACCCCTAAAACCCTAAATAATAATTGGTATTCTTTCCTTAAAGTTAGAAATCTGAAATTTGGTATTTATTAATTTTAAGGAAATATTTAAATGCGTAAAGCTGATCAAATCTATCCCGATTGTTATACTTTCCTTAAAGCCAAAAATCCGAAATTTTTTACATTTATTTCTTACAAGATACACATAAAAAGTAAAGCAGTTTTACATTTCGTTACGTCCTGCAAGGGGTGAAAATGTGATAACCCCTACAAACAATAAATATACATTTTCATACCTTCCTTAAAGCTAGAGATCTGGTAATTTGTAAATTTATTTTTTACAGGATACATAGAAAAAATTAACCAGTTTTACATTTTGTCACGTTCTGCTAAGAGGTGAAAATGTAATAGGCCTACCTACTCCTAAAACTATAAATAATAATTGAATACCGCCTAGGAACGTGAAATTTGGTACACATATTGCTCACAGGCACTAGAGGCGCACTAAGAAAGGATTTTAAAATGTATGGCCTTAAAGGGTTGAAGCAACCCCTAAAACTATACATATTATTTGTTTACTGTCCTTAAAGCTAGAAAGCTAAAATTTTGTACATTTATTTCTTAAAATCACATATAAAAAGTAAACCAGTTTTACTTTTTGCCACGTTCTGCTAAGGGGGGGGGGGGGGAATGCAGTAACAACCCCTAAAACAATAATTAATATAAATTTTTATATTTTCCTAAAAGCTAAAGAGCTGAAATTTTGTACATTAATTCCTTACAAGATGCATATAAAATAAACCAGTTGTACACTTTGTAAAGTTCTGTTAAGGGATTGAAAAGTAGTAACAGCCCTCAAAACTATAAATATTAATTGAATAACGTTGAGAAACATGAAATTTGGTACACGTATGCTCATAGGCACTAGAGACGAACTAAGAAATAATTTTAAAATATTTGGCATTTAAGGGTTGAAACAACCGCTAAAAAATAAATGTTGTTTGTTATACTTTCCTTAAAGCTAGAAAGCTGAAATTTTATACATTTATTTCTTGAAAAACACATAAAAAGTAAACCAGTTTTACATTTTGTTACGTGCAGCTAAGGGGTTAAAATGTGATAACAACCCCTAAAAACTATAAATTAATTGGTATTCTTTCCTTAAAGCTAGAGATCTGAAATTTGGCATTTATTAATTTTAAGGAAATATTTAAATTCGTAAAGCTGATCAAATCTATCCCGATCTATGCATGCGCATATTAAAGTCGTTTCTGTTTGATCTGCAACATCTGCTAAGACTGTGATTTACCAGTCTGTAGATTTAGGGGTTGAAAAATAAGACGCTATTCACTCTGAATTCTTTATTTTTAATTGATTTAAATTATTCAGCAAACATACCTTGATGAAGACGATTGACGGGCAGCCAATGAACAAAACATACCAAACTAATTGAAAATACACATAATAATTCACTTTCGTGAAATAAAAGATGAAAGAAAATGATGGAGAAATATTACAATTATGTAACATAGTGAAGCAAAACAATTCCCCGTAGCAAAGTAACGGGTATTCAGCTAGTATGTTTATAATTTACACAACAAACCAGTAGTACCGTTATGTCATATGAATAGTGAACAACTCCCAAAAAAAATGTTATGGTTATGTTAGTAAAACTCGTATAACATTGACTGTGACGAGAATTTAGAATTTCTAAAGAACGAATCGTTGGACTGATGAAGTGATTCAGTCGTTCACATTAAAGGAACTGTCTGTGTCGGTCACCTCGTGCAATTCTCCTTTCTCTTTCTCCCAAAGGGGCGGACCAGAGGGCGACCACTCGGGGATCCCTGACATAGAAAAATTAAATAAATCACTTAAACATTACAAACGAATTTATAGTTCATATTGAGTTTATACCCACGAGGTCCCGCGCCATAAACAATATTAAATAATAGAATTGTGAAATACAGACGAATTTAGTATACATGGTAGAGCCTAACAACTGCATGATAACAGGTCCCCATGCTATATACAAATTAAATAAATCGGATATAAAATGCAAAATTTTAATCTGAATACACGAGTTTTAAGATTAAGTCGAAACCATTAAATTACATAAAATGCTGCCACCCTGCCTGAAGATTTTTAAACATTTTCGGACCTTCTTCTGTCTTTATCCCCTGAACCCCCGGCAGTCCTATGCTCTAACCAATATCGTATCGCAATATCGGTCAGCAATATTGCATCGCCCGGAGCCCCTCATGGTCTAGATCCGCCAGTGTTCTCGTCCCCACTCCACCCAACTAACTCAACATTAAAGAACAAAGTGAACGGCTATAACGAAGACTATATTGGGTCTTTCAGTGAAGGTTTTCGTGAATGATTATGTAAATAAGTAAAGCCGCGATAGTCTGAATCTTTGTGAGTTTAGTAGATCACTGAGTCTCAAGGGAGTCAGTGAATAGAAGATCGAGAGATGCATTTCTACTCTAGATTTAGCATAATAACTATTCAAGTTGGACTTGTTCACCATTCTGTTTTGTATTCTGCGTTTTTTCTCCATCTTTAAGATTTGTGTAAAGATAATTTTGTTTATCTTCTATATTAACTGAGTAGTTAATTATCGTAGGGCTACAGTATTTTACTATAGTTTGTAAGAATTGGGAAGGACTCTGAGTGATTAGTGAACCCTTACTACCACACATACACGGGTGGGTCGCCTACCTGACCTTCCCCGCTCGGGTTCCTACTGGGCATTCTACTTTAAGAAATATTTTTTTAAATTGTTTTTATAAGTTAAAACAATTATTACCATTGTTATCTACGTAAAATAACAAGAACAAAGAGTCCAAACACGACTTGCTTTCATCAACTTTAACAAATAAACGGCTAAAATACACAAATAGCACTCATTCATTAAAGTATTGTATTTTTAAACTTTTTACACATATTTACATGCTGTTAAAATTGTCATTGCCGTATGACAATATACATGTAAGTATAAAATAAGAAATAAATAGTTTAAATACAGAATACGCTGCAACTTAATTAATATAAATTTCCCCAATTAATTGCCAATACAAATAACATAACAACACTGCACTTGAGACCACTAGTTTTTAATTGCAACTTAACTCTCATCAAAAAATTTTAAACGAAATAATAAACAAGCATAATAAATTAAACATAATCTCATGTTCGTGTAAATACTGTTCTTATAATATTTGTTATAATCTCATGTTCGTGTAAATACTGTTTTATAATATTTGTTATAATCTCATGTTCGTGTAAATACTGTTCTTATAATATTTGTTATATTCTCTCATGTTCGTGTAAATACTGTTCTTATAATATTTGTTATAATCTCATGTTCGTGTAAATACTGTTCTTTGTTATATGACGTATTATAAATTTAATAAATTGTTTTCTTATTCAAATTTCAATTTAGATCTACAAATGATCAACAAATGTGGATGTTTGTATAGACATAGAATTATATGTTTTTTTATAGAATTATATTTGTTTGTATTGTTTCTAACTCCCTTGTAACCAAGGTTTCATCTTAGTCAACTAATAACGAAACCTATCATTTTTTACACTTTATTAATTTAAATATTTTATTTCGAGAATACCAAACATTTTACAGTATTATTTAATTTATCCTCGGGTTCATGGTTAGACTGAGTTTAGTGTTATATACTTCAAAATCATTGTAATTATATCGTATTTGGTCTCAATTTGCTCAGAATTTTAAGTAGATCATAAAAAAACTAAAACGAAAAGAAAAAAATTTTGAAATCACAAAGTTGTCATTTTTTATTATGCTCTTGAGTGGGTGAGTCATTGACTACCTGCGAGAGGTAGGTAGGGCCTGTTGCGGCAATGCTGGCGAGTGTGCGTGCGTTGGTGGAAGGGTTGTTAATCACTCAGAGTCCTTCCCAATTCTTACAAACTATAGTTCTGTTAAGGGTTTCGGTTTAAGTTTAAAATGCAAATAAACTAAATGTATTTCAAACTATCTGTTTATAGTTGCCTCAAAACGTAGAGAGACACCCCTCAGGTAGAAAGGACCGTCCTAATAACCTATTAACAAACAATGCATTTGTTAGAAGCGGCCACCAGGGGGACTGCCGGCATTGACTAATATTCCAAGAAATTCTGTGTTACTCTATAATTTTCAAACAATTGATACATTAGGCCTACATTATCGAATGACGTCTCATTTTTTTCGTCTTACTTAGACGAATAAAAAACAATTTGAATCACAGTTCTACGACGTACCGTTACCGAAATAACAGTTTTCGCTTAACTTATTTAAATATTACCGAGTGATACTGAAAACCCGTTATCTATGAGTCATGTTGTAGGTAATTTGTTGGTAAATGCCTAATCTGTCTTCAACCATTAGTCCAGTCAAATTGTGTTTTTCACAGGAAAGTTTTGGGGTAGTTTTGGTTTTTTCCATTTTATATGACTTTTGGGGTGCTGAATCCGAATCTGAGTCATGTTGTAGGTATTTTGTTGGTAAATGCCTGCCTTCGACCATAGTCCAGTTTGTTTGTTGCTTTTCCCAACTGAATATCGTTGAGATTTGGCGTCCGTGGTGTGATAGTAACCAAGCGAACGATCCTGTCGAAAGTGCAAATGAACAGATATTAATAAATGAAAATGGTTGACAGGCCAAATATCATATCAAATTAGCTGTTCTGAATATTTGATTGGGACAGTTGATTTGATATGGTTGTTGGCTGTTAAAAACTTCCTCCAGATGCAGATTTTCGCCATCACACCACGGGCGAAAAGCAACAAACAAACTGAACTATTAATAGGCTACAGACAATTTATGCTCAAAAGAGACCACCGCGGGAAAGTTTTGGGGTAGTTTAGATTTCTTCCATTTTATATGCGTTTTGGGGTGCTGAATCAATTATCTATTGCAAGCGTCCCACTTTTTCGTTATAACCTTACAAGTATTTTCATAGCTATTAAAAATTCACAATTACAAATATTCGAAACAATCTGTAAGGGGTTAGGCATCTGTATGGCTTATAAATCTGTAATGGGAGTTGGAGAAATTTTTTTGTACTTTTTAGTTCGTTTCAAAAACGTGGTATATAATTTATTTTTTGATTATTTTAATTAATATTTTTGTATTACTGGATATGGCAGAACAGTTGAAACAGTCTACATTGTAGGAGAAAATAATAAGTACATTTGTTGTACTTAAAAGTAAGAAAAAATAATAAGCTAATAATAAATTTGGGTTTTGGAGTGAAAAAGTGGGTTTTTCCGGTGACAGCCGAAATACGACAATTTTCAATTAGCGCTTAAGCCCAAACGGTTCGTCGGAGAAAAAACCTAAACCGTAAAATTTATAGGACATTTTATGTTCTTTCATTTTGAATAGGAAGGTTATTTATGAAAATAAATACACTTTAGTGAAAGTGTTACGTTAGGATTGGCAGAAAATTGTACTCAAACTTATTTCATGGATCCTAGCAGATATAATTTGTATAATAACTTTATTTATGAAAATTTGATAGTTTTCGAGTTATAAGAGTAAACCCGTTCAAAAATGAGATTTTTAACCAGTTTTTGCATTTTTTTCAATGATGCGTCACGAAATTTTGTAGGCAAACCTCAGATTCGGATTCAGCACCACAAAAATCATATAAAATGGAAAAAACCAAAACTATTCCAAAATTTTCCTGTAAAAACACAATTTGACTGGACTAATGGTTGAAGACAGGGTAGGCATTTACCAACAAAATACCAACAACATGACTCATAGATAACGGGTTTTTCAGTATCACTCGGTAATATTTAAATAACTTAAGCGACAACTGTTATTTCGGTAATGGTACGACATAGAACTATGATTCAAATTGTCTTTTATTCGTCTAAGTAAGACGAAAAAAATAAGACGTCATTCGATAATGTAGGCCTATGTATCAATTCTTTGCAAATTATAGTGTAACACAGAATTTCTTGGAATATTAGTCGATGCCGGCAGTCCCCCGGTTGACCGTTTCTAACAAATGCATTGTTTGTTAATAGGTGATTAGGACGGTCCGTTCTACCTGAGGGGTGTCTCTACGTTTTGAGGCAACTATACGTTATTGTGGATGAATAAAAAGTGTTTATAAAGATATACATCAAGTCGTTCTAGTAAATTTCAATTTTTTTTGTAAAAAAATAATATTTATTTTATTAGTGAATGAAAATATTAAAATATTATTTCTTACAAATATCACTTAACACTAACAGTATCTCTCAATAGTTTTTAATTAATACTTTTTTCTGAAATGGTTCTAGTTTCAGTTTCCATCTTTATATAAATAAACACTGTGGGACTGTGCTTATACTAGTGCTTAACCTGCTTAAAGATTAATTTATAATTAATTGTTTATTAGGTCTAAGTTTTCACAAAGACCCGTTCTAGAGAGAATTTAATTCAATTAATTACGTTAAATAACGGTATTAATAATACCTAAATTATTTAGCCTAGATCAATATTGACTACTATACTTTATCGAGTTGTTGTAGAAATTGGTTATTTTTTAAACATTTATATCTAACATTTATGTAAGAAATGTAGTTAATTTCAATTAAAGATAAATTGTAAACAATTCTCTTTAATAATTTAAGGGATTTTATGTGAATAAAATAACATAAAGTAATAAAAACCTGACATATAATATTAATTTAGTACTTCCCAGTCCTATCTCTGGTAGTTGACATCACTGCGGATAGATAGCGTAGATATGCCAACAGAAGGTGGAAGGAGGGTGAAAATTTGTTCTCATTATACAGGGCGATTCAGTAAAGCGTAGCGGGCTATGCAGATTCAGATTCTACATGCAAAAATAAGTCGAAAATGTAGTATAACATTTTTTCAATTTCGGCTTAGTTTAGCCGTAATCCGCCATTTTTTTTACAAAAACTCAATGTAACTCTGGAAATAGATAAGATATCGAGTTCAAATTTGGAATAAACATTTTATATGCTACGATTAACAAATGTACCAATCACAAAGAATTTATTTTTATAATTTTCAAAATGGCGGCCGTTACAAATTTTTATTGTGGAATATCTTGAAAACCGTTAACTTTACAAAAAATGTACAAGAGACAAAATATTTTCCTTTTTTAACGACAGACAAAATGTTTTTTTTTGAAGTTTCAGTAGGTCAAAGGATAACCGAGTTATCGACAAAAATCATAATTTCTTGGTAATTGTCTGCAACAACTAAAATTAACCTAAAACCAACATTTTTTTAAATTTAACAATTTGTTTAGTTATTTTTGTAGCGGGCTATGCAGATTCAGATTCTACATGCAAAAATAAGTCGAAAATGTAGTATAACATTTTTTCGATTTCGGCTTAGTTTAGCCGTAATCCGCCATTTTGTATTTAAAAAAACATTTATAACTCAAAAGCCCACCTTGGAGATATTTTTATGAAACTTGGTATACAATTTAACTCTCTAGCTATAAACATTTTCCAAAAATATCTTTGATCAGACTCATCAAATTTCAAAATGGCCGCCATTAAAAATTTTTAAAGTCAAATTCCATGAAAACCAGCTACTAAAACAAAATTTTACTAGACACTAAATTTGAAGCTTTTTTCATAAGTAGCAAATATACAGGGTGATTCAGTAAAGCGTAGCGGGCTATGCAGATTCAGATTCTACATGCAAAAAAAAATCGAAAATGTAGTATAACATTTTTTCGATTTCGGCTTAGTTTAGCCGTAATCCGCCATTTTGTTTTTTTACAAAAACTCACTGTAACTCTGGAAATAGATAAGATATAAAGTTCAAATTTGGAATAAGCATTTTCGAATGTTATACTACATTTTGGACTTATTTTTGCATGTAGAATCTGAATCTGCATAGCCCGCTACGCTTTACTGAATCACCCTGTACAAACATGTGATGCATAACTTTTAATAAAATTGTTTTAATTTTTTGTTCTTAATAATTCTGTAAATGTTTATTTTTATGGGAATTCCAAATGTTTTAATTATAGTTAAATGCGTGTTATTTATGGAGATGGTCTTTATATTAGGCTCGACTTTAATAGTTTAAAATTTCTTCTAATTAAATTCTCTAAAAATGTTGTTATAAAATGTTATTCGTTTAGTTCGCGATTTAAACCTAGAATTTGCGGTCTTTTCATTCTCTACTGCCGAAACATTTTAGAGCATGACGTGGCAGACTGAACATAATATAAACTTCATAAATCATTAAGTATAAACTACTGGTAGGCTATGTAGCCAAAAACTAAATATATCTAGGCTGTAGAGTTCCGCCTAGTCAGGTCACAATGCCACAGTGTATTTATTATTACTTTACTGGACGAGATAAAATTGTATTGCGGTTTTAAACTGTATTGTTCGCAACTATCAGAAATCTGATTTTACTTCGGCTCACATTAGAAATCGTATTGAAATCATGCGAAATTTTTGCGTGTGTCTGTTTTCCTGTAAATACGATATAAGCACTCACAGACGTAGTAGAAAACTTCTGGTGGTACCAAAATATTTGTATTTTATTGCGGAGAGTTGAATTTTGAAAAGCCTTTTGAGCTTTCTTGCGTGAGTCGTAGCGCGTCAGGTCAGGGTCACGTTTTGGGTCAACATTTTGAAAATTTTGTGTGGGGTAACGTTTTATATGTTTTTGGGAACGGGAAAACCGATTTTGACAGTTAATTTAATTAAAAGTCGTAACGACGTTGTTGGGTCAAAATTTTGAAAATACTGTGTGAGGTAACGTTTTATATGTTTTGGGGTACGGGAAAACCGATTTTGACAGTTAATTTAATTAAAAATCGTAACGCTTCAGGATCACGTTTTTGGATCAAAATTTTGAAAATACAGTGTGGGGTAACGTTTTATATGTTTTTGGATACGGTAAAACCGATTTTGACAGATAAAAGTCGTAGCTCGTCGGGATCACGTCCGTGTGTTCTGTCCGGAAGAGCCGAAGTCTCGAAAAATTTTTCCATCTTTTCACTAGTTGTAAATTTTGCAATTTTGGTGATTTTCCATTATATATTCTTTTTCTTGAACTTTGACGGGGCTTCAACTTAAACTGCTGAATGAGTTTAAACATTTGGTAAATGAGTGCTCATTTTAATTGTGATGACTTCAGGTAGTTCTATTTAGGTGTATATAAATAAATAATTCAAAATAACTTATTTAATTAAATGACATATATAGGAACCCATTTACCCAGCAGCGTTCCACCCCTAAAATCTCCATTGTTTTGTTAAAGTAGCCTACATTGTGAGTTTTATCACTATAATAATAAACTACGATAAACTGAAACTGTTGTTTTTTAAGATTGTATGCCTTATTACTATTTTAGCACAACATTTGTATGCTAATCTAAAGTTTTTTGTAAACATTTTATTAATAATATTATTTCATCTAAGAAATCCAAAGTTTAAATTTATGTTTAATTCAGCTTTCTGGTTGAATGCAACCTTTTTAAGAACGAGACGCAGTCTAAAGCGGATTAGTACGGTATGCAATGTGGACTGAAAAACATACCAAAAATAAAACATTTGTAATCAGTACGAAAATATAAAGAACAACAGGAAGTTTGCTTTTGGTAAATTTAATGTTATGCTTTGAAACAGATTTAAGTTTCATGTAAAAATAATGTTGTCTTAAGTTTGTATTTTGTATACAGAAGCAATAACGCTTGAACCGTTTCCTGATATTTTGAATAAATGCAAAATTCGAATAGTACAGATGATAAAATTTGTGTTGAATAGTTCGAAAGTGAGCCAATGTTTGGCAACATTTAGTCTGTCCAATTCAATATTTGTAACTTACAGGCTTTCGTCTTAATACTATTCAAATGTTGTTGAAATAATATGATACGTTTCAAGAATTTGTGTTGTGCTTGATTTTAATTTGTACAATGTCGTTCACCGTAAAGGAATTAAAATAATAAATAGATTAAAATATAGTAGGATGCTACTATTAAAAAATGTAATATTGACACCTGAGTAACATTTTTTGTGAAGTTTGGATGAACACAATGATAAGAAAATTATTATTTAAAATGTATTCAGAGTTTACCTTTCATATTCAATGTTTAAACAAAATATTTTTAGCGACTAGAAATAAAATACAGTACTATTGATATTATTGGTACCGGTATTAGTATATATTTTCAAAACCTAACTCTAGCTTGAAATGTAAGCTCTGGTTTGAAAGTAGGGCACCAAAAAGTTGTCTTAAAAGAATACCAAAGCTGAAATTTTATTCAAATGTCTTCCTAAAATCGACATTTAATGTATTTGCATGACTGACTATGGCATTTATTTGGTAGGCTATATAGTATAACAGCTATTTATTGTAATATTTACCACGTCAATATCTCTTAGATCTAAAAACCTACACCACTAAATTCAATTACTAACCTATTTAGCATGAACTTGATTCCGCAATACAAACAATGATGAAAGGAAGCAAGACCTACTCTAGACCTCACTTTAGTTCCAACCTACTTCAATTTCAGTTCATTATAAGCAATTGACTTTTTATTATATTACAATAACTTATCATGCAAAGATTGATATTTGACCTTCCTAAATTCGAACGAATTGAATTTTGAATGAAGTGTAAATTAAGCTAAATAAGTAGTTTGCTTGACATTGGAAGCGGCCAATCATAATATTGCAATTGGTTCAAGTCTTGTAAGCTAGATTTTGTCACTTACAAACTTACCAAAAAGAAGCAATGACAAATGAGAACTGTTCAGAGTAATGTCTCTGTAATGACAACAGTTAAATAACATTAGATTTAATTCTTCTGGACAAAAAAAAATATTTCATGATTATATTCTTATAAAATATAGCTCATCAATTTTATAAAAAAAATTTGAATCAAACCAATTTGTATGTTAACAATAAATGCAATTTTTATTGAGAATGATGCACATTACTGTTTTATTTTTTAGAAATGTGTTCTTTGGAGCTGTGTTTAATCATTATTTTAATAACTTCGAGTCCAGCAACAGCTACTAAATACCTCAATACATCAGGAGATATCATGATAGGTGCTCTGTTTCCCATACACAACAAAGGCCAAGGAGCTGCAGATTGTGGAAAAGTTCAGGTAGATGTAGACCTAGCATGTTTTACCAAACAAAATACTTATTTAAGTTCAAAATATATTTAAGATAAAGACAACACCAACTTATCTTTCCCTTATTTAAGTACTTATCCGAGAAGAGTTAGAAAATGTACCTGGATAATTCTTCAATTGTTTATACCCATTGAAGAAATCACTTTAAAAATCTCTATCATTATTGTAGTGATGCACCTCACAATTCTATCATTCTCTTCGGTTTCATTTCTCAAGTAGTTGAGCTTAAACTCTCATAAAAGATGCTTCCTTGCACCTTTTGAGGCAGACATAGTTTCTTACATTTATAAATTAGGAACTGGATCAATTATAACATGTTCCTGAACTACAGTCATCATCAACATTCAGCATTACATCCCATGATGAGCCATTGACTTGAAAACGATTTGCCCAGATTTAATATTTCTGTCAGCTATAGTTTAGTTTCAGTTTCCAACTCTTATCATCTCCAAGTCATCAGATGTATCCCATTGGCACCATCTTCTATAGCTCCTTAGGTCATCCACAGTTTTTCTAGGCATTAACCTTGCAAGTTACATGCCAAAAACTTCTGATTCTCATAGTGTTATACTATTTGACTATGTCTTCACCATTTATTTGTCCTACTCAGCTAACCTATACTCAGCACCTATTCTCACAGGACAAAGTATTCTCCTGAATATATTTTCTTCGTAGACTCTTAGTTGTTTGTGTCATATTTTACCAGGTTCCTTTTCTGTTGTTTAAGTAACTACAGGGCATATTACTGTTCAGTTTTAGTTCTAACTTGCAGTGCAGAAGATATATTTATATCCACCATCTACCCTCAGCACACAAAACCCCCTGCTGCAATGTAGCCTCAGGTTTCAGGACAAGTCATTCTTTTCTTCAGACTACATCACAGTTCATATTTGATCTGAACCTTCAAAAGTTTTTGTTAGTTGAAGTGAAAGATATACTCATATACATTTTTTCTTAATATATAAATTTAAAATACTATATTTTTTTCAAATAATGGAATAGCGTGGGTGAAAACACTTTAAAATCATATGAAGTAATTATATTTCTCTATAGAAATCCTTAAAGTATGATGTTACTTAAGGATAAATTAAAATTTTGAAATAATTTTTATTTTCAATATTTATAAACTACTTGGAATTTATCGCAAGTCTGAGTATTTTAAATGCAAACTATACATCTAGATTTTTGAACATAATTCTTTTTAAAGGTCAAAAAGAACTTTTAACTGAGTTATGGCTGAGTTAGGATAAACTTTGTGGTCAGTTCATTGCAAGTGGGGTAAAATTAAATTAATTGAAAAAAATCTGAAACTATCAAATTTAAATCTTATTAGAGCAGACAGCCAGTAGAAAGGAAGGTCAGTTTTGATAGTATAGAAAAGGTCCTTAACATATGGACCACAAACCACTGTGGCCAACGATATTTTGTTTGTTTGTTTTTTCTCGTTGTTATCAAATTTTAAAATGAAACTTTACATTATTGAAATATGTAAAATGTGCTTGTAAACTGATAGATAGGCCTACTGTAGATACAAATATTTCAACCCATTTAGAATTTATTTTCAATATTTTATTAGTGAACACCAGATGAGTATTATTAGCTTTGACAATCATGTTTGTTTTTCCAGAAATATGGAAAGGACTTGTAGTGTTCCACAACTCCTAAATTCACAATCCCTTTTATTTCATTTACTGTGGTGTAAGAAACCATAAAACATATAAACCAAAATATTTTTGCAAAAATTGATGTTTTTGTAAGACAGTAAAAATATTGATATTTAAATAAACAACTCCAAAGCCTGAAATTTATATTTAAAATGAATATAAAGAAGCCTATACAATTTTAAACAATTATCAAAAACGTTCAAAATATTGGAAAGTAAAGAATATTCATAAAATACTCTGGTGACAAATTCATAAAATAGTGCTTGCTGGAAACTACTGCAGAAATAATATGGTCATTTCAAAAATATGTATCCCCCTAAAGTTTGTCTGTTTGGATGAACAGTAGACAACAAAATCCATAACTATAAAAATATGTCTATACTAATGTCAGTAAGTACACCTGCTAAAAAAAGCTCTTGTGCATTGAACACGTGTCAGGGGCTCAAATACATTTCATTGATTTGCAAAGGGTTTCCGATTTAAGAGAAAACTTTTATTTAAAAACTCTTTTACTTAATATAACATTGATAAGAACTTAATTCCAAAAATTTGGCTACATGCTTTGAAAATTATGTTACTATTCATGAACACTTATGTTTGTGAAGAAATTATTTTCATGCATGAAGATATTTAAATAAAAACAAGGACAAGAATAACAGAGGCTCACTTGAAAACATGCACAAAATAATATCTGTCATTAACAAACTTATAATTAAGAAACAGAAATTTTTTATAAAATCTTGTATGATTGTATTTTAGTTTTGTATTTTGTCATGATAAATATATACTAAACACACACAAATTTATTAAAATGTTTTTTTTTTTTCATATTAATTTTGTTTGTTTCACATTGTCACCTGCTTTTTATAGCTGCATTCTGTATGTTATAAAACACTAAATGAATAAAATTTAAACTGTAAGCCTGCACATTTTAACTTATTTGACCAAACTTAAGCAAATCAAATATCTGTTTAGGTAGAAGATGGAATGCAGAGCCTGGAAACTATGTTATTCATTCTCGATGAAATCAACCAGAATGATAAAATATTACCAGGCATCAAACTTGGGATTCTAGCATTTGATACGTGTGAAAGTCCTGCATATGCTCTAGAACAATCTATGGACTTTATAAAAGGTAAATATTGTTTTTTAAGAATTTAGTGAAATAAATGTTCTCCTGAAATCAAGGATAAAATTATAAGCCCAAATTTTTAAAATATGATAGTACTCGTAGTATACATAATAAAAAAGTTAAAAAGATTCATAATGAAAAACAAATTCATAAAAAGTTTGAACTCTGTTGCAGACACATTGACATTTAGCTAACATCATAATAAAACCTATTAAACACTTGTCAAACACAAGGCTTAGTCAGTTATATTAAAAATAAAAAGCACAATTGCTTCAACATTATCTTTGACCTCAGTTATTGATAATAAGACATGCACAATTCAATTATTACTGGTATAACTGTCATGGAGTTTGTTTCCTAAGTATCTGACATCCTTAAAAATAGACATTCCCCTCTAAAAAATAATGAAACCCACAAGGCTTACCACACTTAACCCCGTTTGCAAACTTATAAGCAACATAATTTAACTTTATTTTTGGTAAAAAGTTTTACTTATTTTTTTTTTTTAGTTAAAGAGTAAACTAGCTCTACGGTTACCCAAGAGGGATCTAGAGGTGAATATAACCCAATTAGTGTCTGTCCAAGATCGTGCCAATATAAAGACTAAATCTTATTGTGCCAATATATACATATGAAGCTAAATCTTATTGAGGTATTATTGAGGATCTTATTGAGCTAAATACTGCAGAAGCATTCTTTCTAATTCTGTACATCTCCTTACAATTTACCCACTTATAAAAAAAGGTGTTCTGCCGATTCATTCAAAGGATTTGGCTTGGGGGGGGGGGGGGGGGGACTATGGTCAGGTCAGAGTATATAAATATATTCAATATAATCTAAATGGACGGAAGTTCAGTAACTTATTTCAAATTCTGAAACATTACATATTTTTTAAAGTGAATGGTGATGGGCTTAAAACAGACAATATAGTGCAATATAAAAAGCCGACATCCCAGCAAGCTGCCTTATTATAAGGCTATGTTATACAAGCGCTGATGTCGCCATGCTTTCTATGCCGCATTAACATCGGTTAATTGAGTAAATGGAACTACTGTGGGCCATGTTATTGAGCATTGCCAATGTGGACTGATGTGTTAACGACATGGTGCTATCAACACTGAACCAAGTTATACGGAGCTCTGTCACTCGCAGCCCAGCAACCAGAGAGGTCAGAGTAGTCAGCAACTATCAACGTCGAGCTTTTAACATCTCATATAACTTGGGAATTTATTGCCCAGTTATCAGTGTTATCAACATGGTGCTATCAGCACTCGTATACCGTCAACTCATGACCGCCGGGACTCAAACATCACTGTTACAAAATCATGACTGCGTTGGGTAGGGATCATATTTATTTTTAAAAAACGATTATTTTTTCTTGATCACATCACGAATATAATCTTAAATGTAATTTTTAATTGAATATCAACTACTTATTCAATGATCGATTAGTTTAAAAAAAAATCCACAATACTTAAAAGAGCTTCTGATTGGGGACAGATCCCATTTGTCCTCCCCCCCTCCCGTCGGTGCGCCACTGTACAGAAGTCCTCTGCAACCAATCTCATTTCCTTGCGGTAGTACCTAACCTGACTTTGACCAGTCAACAGACCTACCATCCGCTGTAAATCTTGTCGACCCATTGATATGCGCCTATCAGCTTTGGACTTGAAAAATCAGATAAATCTCTTTGCCTTCCTAAGCCCAGCAGACAAATCCCACTGGTGGACCAATATTTTTCCTCAAGGCTTCAACGACATTCCTATAAGGTGGACCTTTGGCATACCACACAATGTTTCTGTACAAATGAGGGATCTCTTAGCTACCATGCTTGCCAGGCGTCATCTCTTTACTTCAATACTTGTGACCAGATACCCATTCTGAGATGACATCGTTTACCTTAGCAATTTCCTTCTCTACTTAATAACTTTCTCTTACCAGTCTAGGTTCAAAAGTGAAGCAATTCAAGTGCCTTTATAGCAGCTTGAATGTCCAAAATTATGTATATTCTCGTTCCATTAATTCTTCTTTTTAGAATTTCTCATAGGTAAATTTTGAATCTAAAGATGTACTAAAGATGTTGAAGTACATAAATAGGCAGTTATCTTTGTGTTCTTCCTTAAATAGAGCTCACAACTCTGTAATAATAACTTTTGTTTTCTAGTTACGGTTAGCAAAAGACTTCAGCTCCAACAATTATGCAGCTATTGTAATATACACTTTAAATTAATTAAATACCATAGTACAATATATTATGTAACCCTTTGTTGGTTTTTGCCTTAATATTATGTTTGATGACTTACAATAGTGCCACGGCCAAGTTGCGTTGTTTATATCGATTCTGTTTTTATTTCTGTTGGCTTATTTCACAGTTGAGTCGTCTATTATCAAACTCGGCTATCTCCACCCTGGACGTTTTTTCAGGACAGCTGAAAAACTTATACTTATTGGTAGAACTACATCAGAATCGTAATAATGGTTTGAAAAAATCACACAAAAATCACAAATTGTGATTTAATACTTAGTTTTGCTGTTTTGTTTATTGTTTACAAGAAATAATAGTTTGTAATTTGGAGATAGCCATGTTTGATATTAATTTTGGGAGATAGTTGTCTTTGATGCCAATTTATGGAGTTTTCTTATGTTAACATCAGGTTTTTAACTACATCTGATGAGTCACGTGACTGTTTACCGTTCTCCCATTGGCTGTTGTAGATAGTTGAGTTTGATTTCAACTGATCGTTGTGGAGATAGTCGAGTTTGATACTAATACGGATTTTTAAACGCAATTTACTAGGGTTTTAGTTGGATTTGAAACTAAAAAACCTTCCATTATTGTGCAGAACATGCCAAACAATATGTCTGCACCTTTAACTCAATTTGACCAAAAAGTGGAGATAGCCGAGTTTGATACTAGACTACTCAGTTGATGTAATTCATTTTTTTACAATTAGATTTTGCTGACAAGTAATTTTACTTGATTCTATGTTGTGAAAAACGAAATCAAGAAGGAAATGAGACACTGGTACTAGTATACAGAGTGTAATGTGGGGCTGTGTCTCAAAATCTTTCATATTAAGAATAATTACTAGATCTAACATGTTTTAGTTATCTTTTTAATTTTTAAATAATTAACTAATTGTTTTTTTTTTGTGTGTTTTTAAATACTATGAAACTTTTAAATAATATTTTTGTGTCTTTAAAAACACGGTGAATCGCTGGAATAAATAATAACCAAAAATAATAAACAAAATGCTTTTTTTTATTTATATGTAAGTAATGCTCAGAATAATTATTTTGCATCTTTTCCTTAACATTGCTTGTTACAAAACCGTCCAAATAATTCCCCTAAAAAATTTAGCACTTTTTGGACACATTCATAATTTTTAATGGTAAGTTATTAGAACCAATAAAGGGTTAATAAGAAAATAGATCATTTAAATACAAATTTGTTTCTGTTATAAAATGGTTTTGATAGAAGTAGGCTTATATTTAAGACACAAGTTGATACAAAAGTAAAAGATGACAAATTTTCTGCAGGGATCAAATTATATATTTAAAAAAATATAAATAAAGCTAATATTTTTTCAACCCAACGATCTCAAGTTCAAATAAGTATAGGCTAATATCCTAAAGAGATGAAAAAACTTGTCAAAGTGTACTTAAAATATAAACCATACTTATGTAGTAAGAATATAAGATAAGTTTCTTCAAATAAGAAAGTGCCCTTGGTTTGGTATTCAATGTATTGTATGCTTTTATTTAGGATTTATAGCACATAGTAATGAACACCATGCAAAGGAGCTGAAAGAATTTGAATGTTTGGATGGAAGTGCACCCAAATACCGACGTGGTAGCTTTGACAGAGTTGTGGCATTGATTGCTGAACAGTCCAGTGCTGTTACAATGCAGGTATGTTTATACTTTGATTTTATACAGGGTGTCCCATAAGTAAAGTGCCAAACTTCGGGGAATGGTTCTATGGGTCAAAAGAAGAAACAAAGTTCATATAAACACAGACCCGAAAACACTTTGTTTTCTAGATAAACACCATTTTGTTTTTTGCACAAAATAATTCTTATCTAAAGAATGGTTTAACTGATTGAGTTCAAACTTGGCACGGAATTTAACCTAACAATGATATATATCAAAAATAAGTGATTAAATGGTTTCAAAATGGTGGCTGTTTGAAAATTTCAAACCTAAATTACTCAAAAACCGTACATTTTAACAAAAAATATCAAGGCACCTTTGTTGTAGCCCTTTTGATTCCCTATCGGATGGTGTAACTGTCAAAACAATCGGATGAAGGATAATAGTTAAGTTATGTGTAATAATTGGTTTATTCATCCCGGCATCCTATACCAACACAGTAAACACGGGCTGCCGAGATGGTTTAAGGGGTCTGGGGCAAATTTAATTCTTGAGACCCCATGACTAGAAGCTAAATGTTGGGAAGGGGAAAGGAAGGATAAGTTTTTTCACACAATAGTTAATACTAAAAAAAAATTAAAATAATAAAGTAGGGGTACACGTAGACTGTAGTAATACATAATAATATTAAAAATTAATGAAAAGTATTGCATATATTGAAAAATAAAAGGAAACTTTTAAGCGATATGGCTTTACGACCATCAAGCTTAATTTAATTTATGAAGGTACTGTGTAATCCTTATATATTATTTTCAAAGGTTTTTTTTTGTCGCTAAGCGATATCTCCCTTAATTCTTCATCAAAATAAATTATTCTAGCATCATTTTAAAATTCATGTTTTCGTTAGAAAAATTTATTAAAAAATCTTGTATATTAGCCACTTCATGTGGTTCCTAATGAAAGGCGCCACCTATTAACAATCTGTTTAACTAACATGACAACTAAATCAACGTATTAAACCAGGTAAGTACTCCTAACTTGGTCTCTCCTCAGTACCCTCCTGTCTGCCGCTGGTCTAAAATATATATAAACATATTCAGACAAATATTTTGAATTGTAATAGTTATCTCGAATGCAAAATGTGCTGTTTTATTAGTTGAAAACTGTCCAATTGCAAGGGTTTACAGAAACCGTTATATTTTTGAAACTATAAGAGTAACATCTGATTGGAAGGCAGTTTTAGAAAATTCAAATCTTGACGAATCCAAAAGTATCTTTATATTATTGTCAAAATATTTCTGTCGAGCGATATTGAGCTTTAGAGAAGTGACAAAGTTGAGTAATTTCTTTGCTTTTCACGAGCGCTAATAGCCTTACAGAAAAATACAATTTTAAAACGACGATTACATAATATGTAAATATACGTTTTAAAAACAAATTGTAAATACAAAATTGAAGTTTACATCATTTCCTTTCCAACGATTTTTATTTTATTGCGATTAGATGATTTTTATTGTCCCATAATAAGTCTTTGTCCCAGGGACGAAGGGTCCATTCGGACGAGGAACAAAGGTCCGGACAGATGGTTAATTATTTTTCCTTTCGGATGATGAAAATTTTTATTTTGAACTCGGTTAAATATATCAAGTTATTGTGGGTTTCATACAATAATTTTTAAACTAATGTATATTGAAAAAAGTAAACTGTGGTGACTTCACTTCGTTTCATGTTTCATGTTGTTTTCAATTTTTGAATTATTTTTAAATAAAGGGGCCCCTGATGTTGGGGACCCAGAGCAATATGCCCCTTTTACCCCCCTCCCTCTCAACAGCCCTGATCGGAACAGACTTTTTTGAAGCCAAAATGCTATGAGCACTATCAAGGCTGATACTCATCTCTAAATAGCCCAGGCAATGAAGGTTTTGTGTCGGAAGAAATAAATTAGAGACAAGCTGATTTTTTGCCAGTTGTTAGGACCTAATTAGGGAAGTATTTCCTCAAAAGTCCCCGCCTGTCCCCCTTGTGCTCCCCCCTCTAGCCCCCCTTGAACATCCATTTCGAAGGTATTTTTGTTATTGCTCATAACTCCGCCATTTTTCATTTTACATTGATGCTGTTTGTACGATTTTATTTCTCTATGTCTATTCTAAAACAAATGTTCTTTAGATTTTTTGCGTAAAAGTGATACTTTCACCAGAATTTGCTAAAATATGCAAAATGTTCGGGTGAAAAATCATATTTTAAGTAGTTTTTAGAAAACAGCACTTTTATTTGTTATAATATCAAAAAATATGTCAAATAAAAGTTGTAGCGCAGCTCTTGCCCTTTTAAAATATGTACCTAACTTTACATTTTGAGGATCGGGAACACTTACAGACTACAAAGTATTAGTGCCCGCCCGACACTAAGATAGCCATAATGCGTGGTTGGTTGTTGCGGCATCACTGCCTGTCTGTTAGTAATGAAGCAGAGTAAGTTAGTTTTTTATACCAGAACTGATAGCATAATATTATGACTTAAAATGGTACTGTAGGTCTAATTAGCACACTAAGATTTTAGGAACTATTAAAAAAAATAAGCAGATTTTCTTTGTTATTTGAAGTATTTGCAAGTTTTGGTTCGGGGGAGTTTTGACTCCTGACCTTAATATTGAGGTATTTCCATTATTCAATCATTGCCTGTCCACAGCATCACGGACCCCCCGTTTTTTGTTTTTTTTTTTTCAATAGTATAGTTACTATTTTTATTTACAAATATTTACAATTGATTAAATTGTTGTTTTATGAAAAAATATCTTATAAAAATATTTAAACTATAAACATTTTAGCTATCATCAATTGTGGCTTCATCCATGGTAAATGTAATGTTGCAAGAATATCCACTTCAGTGCTCGCACATATTTGTGCATTCTGTACAATTCTGTAAATTGTACATTCTGTAAATGTTCGCACATATTTCTGCAGAAGCTACAATCTCGGACGCTTTCAAAAATAGAGGTTGGGCAAAAGTAATTATGCATGACTGATTTCATTTTCGGCTCTCTTCAGCTGCAAAACATAAAGCAGTGAACATTGTTGAATTTTTAGAAGTGTCCAAATTAATAAAAGGAACAGCCATTACAATGTCCCATCACATTTGTCTTTGTTTTTAGTTTTTTAATTACGTTCATAAAACCATTCTAACCTGGTTGTAGTTGTACATTAGTACCAGAAAGTCAAATGTAATTTAAAGGGAATAAGGTAGTTAGTTATTGTGGAATCAGTAATATTCAAGCAAGCTTTCATGTCATTGTCATTTTTAACATTAATACTACTCAATCCCTTACATCCAGTTTTCCTTGCATACCCTCGTATCCTTATACTTTCGGGGTTAAAAGCTCACTACATTGCCTTTTAACTTTTTCTATAGTTTGAACTTTTTGTCGGGCGTAATACATTGTATTTCACCTATAGCGTTAAAATATTTAGGCTGTTCAATGTTCGAATGTTGAATGTTCGAATGTTGACATCATCGTTGTCAAAAACGTGTTGGATAAAGGCACCTTAATTTTCTTGTGATGATCCCGCAGTTATCAATGCATTATTGTATGTCATTGCTTCGTTATATGATGCACACACACCCATTCAAGAAAGCATGTTGATTAAATGTATGGACCCATACAAGTGCTAATCTAACTTGTAGGGGTGACATAAAAGGATCTAGTTTTTCTTTGCAATCATTTTCCATATAAAGGCATCTAATGTTTTTGGGATTAAATTTTCGCCTCCGGACCTAATGTCTTTTGTATCTTGTTATGTACGTTAGTTGCAAGCCATCTTTTGAATATTCTTCTTGATGATATCAGCCGCAGCTAAAACTATTCTAAGCTTTTCTGTTTCCGGATCGCTCTTCCTTTTTTTTTTTGTACCAATTGTCCATGATTTTGTGTGCAGAGTCTGATAAACACACAATGTTTTTTCGACCAGAAACATTGGATACGGTACTATAATGCGGTCTTTAAAGTGCTCTTTCAGCTGATATTTTAAATGTTTATCAGAATATAAGTTTTCTTTCCCTGAAAAGTCAGTCATGATTTCTTGTAATTCTGTAACAGTGTACTGGATTCATTTCCTTGTTCAATAGTTTTACAAAGTAATAAAAAGTTGTCTTCATCCATCCTCGGTCTAACTACAGCGTGTTCGCCTAATGTTGATTTGGGAAAAGTATCATGACATTGTTTATGGTAACGTGCCTCAGGTAACTCTTAACATAACACTCCTTACTCTTTCCTCCCATTCATCATTTCGCTCATCAAATATTTTAAGTAAATTTTATTTTATTTCTATTGATGCTACAAGGCGAATTTCCTTCTTACGATGCACAGCTCACTTTAAATTAATTACTGCGCTTTTTCACAAATTGGTTTTAAAATCAAACTTCTGGCAAATATTTCGTAGAAAAGTTCTTAAAGTTGAGTGAATTGATTCATCGAGTCTTTCTGATGATGAGGTTGCGGCTGTAAACTTGTTGGCCTCTGTGTACAAGAACTGTTGTCTTCCCTTCAATTCTTTCATGCAGCCCATCCCGTCTTCTTAAACTAGCTTCGGTTATTAATTTTATACCTTTTGTAACCACTACTGTATCTTCTTCAAAATTTTCGTTACATAGAATACAAAAGAAATCAGGATTATCCATTTTAACGATGATTATCATTATTCAACACAAAAATCCAATCAATTAGAATTTAAAAAAATAGAGGAAGAATAATAGTATTTCGATCGAAATATAGTTAAATAAATTTTTCAGATACCTTCAGATTAAACAAAGAGAAAATGTTTTCTTTTGAAAAGGGGATGGATTGTCACTAAACAATGTAAACCACGCAAAAAAAAACAAACAATAATGATAACACTGGAACACTCACTAAACAACTGATTCGTTTAGCTGGGTTGACGTTAATATCCGAAATTTCACACACTAACAATACACCCCCCCCCCACCTAAACTTAGTAGAAATGGTGAATAACAGTTGGCGGCATGCTTTGACCTTAAATTTCCCGAATCCTGACACGATAACAAGATAGCATTAAAATACAATAATGATTTTATATTTAAAAATGTAATAGGTTAATACCACTTTATATAAATTTATAGAAGTTAAACTAAAATAGTGGGAGTAGAGCAGCTTACTAAGCTCCCGGCCGGGTGGCGGCCGCATAGCTCCAGTAAATAAGAAAGCAACCGGAAACGCAAGCGCTTCTCTCTATAACCTTATCTAAACAGTGCAATTTCTTGCAGCTGAGCGCTTTGACATTGCCTCAAACCATTTTATAAATCCATCTTTTGTAATTAAGTGCTGGAAAAAAAAACTGAATATTCTTTATAAAATTTCGGATCCGGCTTGCAAATTACTTTTCATTATTAATGTTTTATTGTGTGAGGAAAAAATTCAAATTTTGTACTTAAAAAATGTCAATTAAATAACAAAAGAAAAACATTTTTAAAAAAATCTAAAATGCAAAACGGATGCGTATTGTAATTGTGCTTAAAATGAGACCTTGCAAACAAATTTATGATAAAAAATAAATGTTTCGAAATTTAACATTGCTCCTATGGGATAAAAATCCAAGATGGCCGCCACTACAGCAGACCCTTAAATGGCAATTGCTTGCTTCTATATTCAGGAAATGTTGTGTTATATTATATCGTTGGAAAGCTTAAAAGATGCACTACAAATTTTATTTAAAGTATTTTTTTAAATTACCATCAGCAAAAAAGTTATGAAAGGAAAACTAAAGAAAAAATATATTTTTCAAAGAAAATAATCGTTTTTTTAGCAAATAGCTGCTAAACTGTTGACCCTAGGTAAAACTACCAAGATACCTTTTTTAAAGACAATCACTCAATGAAAAAAATGACATATAGAAGTTACCCATTGGGATATTAACAACGGAGATATGAAGCAAAACCTAACTGCTTGGAAAATGAACTTCAAATGGGGGTGGGGAGGTTAGCACAAGGGGGAGGGGCGGGGACTTTTGGGAAAATGTACCTATTGGTGAGTTTTAACAACTGACAAAAATTCAGCTTGTCTCTAATTTCTTCCGACACATGGTCATTTTTCGCCTTCATTGCCTGGGCTAAAAGCAACTCCATATACAATCAACTGCCTGTTGCCTGCGATGAGGTAACAAACTGGTCCCGAGACAAGTGGTGTTTTCTTTATCAATTGGCTCTTTGAAACCTGACCTAACAAGCCAGCTCATTTAAACATGAATTATTTATACCTGATTCAGACTGTACCGGTACTTATTTATTACTTACCACTTTTGCTCACCAGTTACAATCTATTTACAAAATTGATTTATATACTAAATGGGTATACTGAAAATAATTTGTTGATATAATTTACATTTTTCATATTGTTGAAAGAATTATTTTTAGAAAAAGGAAAATTAATAAATATTCTTTTTTTTGCACTGTTTAAAAACTGTCAATAAAACTCAAACTTAACGTTTTATACTAAAAATGTGCAGGTCTGTTTCAGTTAGCAACCATGTTTCGACTGTTTGGCACACCTATTATCAGCTACATGGCGACATCCCCGACACTCAGTAACAGGAATCGATTCCCAACATTCTTCCGTACAGTTCCAAGTGACTTCCATCAGGCTCATGCTATGCTTGAACTCATTAGGTATGTTGACCTACCTTATGTACACTAAAATTCTTAACTGTGTAGACAATCCTTACAAAGGTAATAAAGTCACAAAAACTTGATATTTGTCAATTCTTGAACTTTCATTTACCAACTTGCTTAACCTTGGAATGGTAACATATCATTAAATTATGAAGCAACTTTAATTTTAAATGTAGTTCTAAGGTTTTTTGCCTGAATGTAACGATCACGTAGTTTTCTTTCCCTTCTATAATTCCATCGCAAGTTGTGTTCAGCAGGGAAACGCCGTGTAATAAAACAAGTGGTTTAGTTATCTTGGTTCTCGAAGATCCCGGTGTAGAAGGTCTAAATTTAGGGCACCTAACATGCAATTACGGAACATCAATTCAGGAGTTAAATTTGATTTACATTCACATTATTTATATATCAATTATAAATTAGATAACCTTAGATAAACATTTATGCATTATGTAATATGTGGTTTTACAAATTTGAAAATCAATGGTGTCAAATAAATAAGAGATGTTAGAAAAGTAAGCACTTACTTATCATTACAATAAGATTAACTGGATCAGGATAGGGAATATTAAACCTAAATATCAATAGGCTTATCAAAATATAAATAACTGTGTTATGTATGGATAAATTATAAAAAAAATTTATAAAATTAAATTTAAATTTAAATAAAACAATTTTAAAAGGACAATTTAAAGTAGTTAATATCAGTAAATAACACATTTTTATTTTGTGAAAACAAATTATTTATTTAATAGCAATAATATCTACTGGGTTGCAGCATTTAACAGATTTAATAAAGATATTGTAGATCATTTTATAAAAATTTATATTTGATAAAATTATAAAATCCAGAAGCACCTAAAAACAACTCTATGAGGAAACGATTGGTAAAAAGAGCTTACAACAGGCAATTAGCAAAACTGTAAAAACAACATTCAATAAACATTTAATATAACTCTAACCTATAACAATAGTATAGCCAAAATATTAGGATCACGGAAAGATCATATTCACCATCTTGAAAAATTAGGTATTTGCTGTATTCCATGCGAAATACATGTAAAAAAATGTATGGGTCGGACAATATAAAACTTAAAAATAATAGTTAAAGAAGATTTTTACCACCCAAGCACAACTAACATATCCGACAAACCAGCAGTTTGGCACTGTGGTTTGCTGTGAAATTCATTATTTTAAACTGCAATCACAACACCTTTAAAAACCTAACCAAACTTAACTCACTAGATGCATAGAAAACTCTCCTTATTAACCGAAACCAAAACCTTATTGTCAACAACGAATTAGGCTCCATTCAAAATTCCTTTCTTAGATAAATTGTTTGTATTTACAGCTCTTTTAATATTTTATTTTATGTTCTCATTATTGTAAATTTAATTATTTCTTTTAAAATAACTTTCATTTATTACTGAATCAATTATAAACATTTAACCATGACATACAATAATATTTCATATGACATAAATAATATTATCCATGACATAGGACTAATAATATTTCATATTAATGATTAAAAAATGTTAAAATACTTTTATTATAAATTTACATTATTTTATTTGTTAAGTTTTATGTGTGTATGAATACAGTGAATATAATAGGTATGGTATTTGTTAAATTTAGTGTTAAGGTAAGACAGCAGTCGAAAATCGGAAAAAAATATTTTTTTTTAACCCTTAAATGCATGATTTCTTATTTTTATTTCAAAAAATTATCAAATACTATGTTGAATTGTATAGTTTTTGGTAAAAATAATTTTAAAAATGAAAAGTTACCAGGTCTCGCGAGATTTGAACCCGGGATCTTCTGATCAGGAAGACCCCACGTTACCTCTCGACGAAGGCTTGTACAGAATCCAACGCTCTTAGCTACTTTACAAAGCAACCATATTGCCTATCTCGCCCCTTTAGGCGGACCACCGTCGTTACAATAACTCCATCTAGGAGCCTTAGGATCAACTAAAATGAAGAATAGAATGTTGCAGAAATACATCTTTATGCAGCAAACTGGAAGTTGTGGAAAAAGAAGAATAACCCTCCTACGGAGCTGGGGGTTTTTTGAAATAATCAAGTACAGAAAACAATAGTATTTTACATGGTTTTGACTTCTTTTCTTGTTTTCCGAAAGTTGAGTTTTTTAAACTTAGGTACACTTTTTTCCCACAATATGAACCGACTTCCATAAACATTTTTTGTGTGTTAGTCATCATCTAAGGAACAATAATAGGAACCAATTTCCTTGACAGTTAAAAACTTTTTGATTTAAAAAATATTGAGTGTTGAAAAATTACACAATATTTTATCAAATTTTAAAAGTTGTACGAAAACCCTATTTTTGCTCAAAAAAACTTTTGCTTCCTATTATTGTAGATAATGATGTATAAAATTTTGTAAAAAAAAATCAAGTTGATAGGTTAATATTTGTAAAAGTTATGTGCACCTAAAAATGGCTGTTTTAACATGGACGAGATAGGGACTGCTGTCTTACCTTAACATTTAAAATTAGATAACCTTTATAGATTGTATATTAAAGTTCCAGCAATCTAATTTTGTTGCACTAGTTGATACTGGTACGAATTAAATCATATTTATGTACCATGACACATTAATTCATTTTTGTCTTTTTTTAAACATAGCATGTTATAACTAATTGTTTATGCACATCATAAAGTATATTGTTTTGTTAGTTATAAGTCTTATAAATAAATGTGTTGTGTACGGTATTATTATTTATGTTTCTGATTTATTTTGTATCTTCTTTTACATCAATAATTTATCCCAGTACTGTAATCTTATTGGTTGTTACATATTTAGTCCATGTCTATACTAATAAGACTCTGTCTACATATAGTTAAGACGCCATATTGTATATTTAATTATATGTTTGTAACTGTACTATCACTGATGATGATAATTTGGTTATTAAAATGCGTTTGACTTTTAAATGATTTTTTTTTTTTTTTTTTAGAAACTGTATCCATTTTACTATTAATTTATAAACAAACATAACGTTAATTAAACTTGATAAATGCATATTTTTTTTCTGGGTGCCATATCAGTAAAGATATTAAAATTTGTATGTGGATGTGCTGTGAATTACCCTCACTCAGAAATGCACTGTCCCACCAGTACCTACCTATATTCTTTGTTTTTTTTTAAATATTTCAGTCACATGCAATTGCTGCATTAATAAGGAATAACTTCAGTTAAATATGTGTTTATCGTGTAATTTATTTACCATAGACTATCATAAAAATCTTTTTTGAACATAAACTACACCTTTATTGGAGGGTTCTCATTCGGAGAACTGGTGTGTACACTGGTTGCACCAGCCTAGCTATGCGCCGGATAAATCTGTTTTAACTCTGTGTGCAACAAGTGTTTTGAACAGAAGAAAATCGTTTGTGCTGAAAATGTCTAACTTTACTTGCTGCATCTCTGCAAGTAAGACAGTGATTGCTATATTATACTATTGTTTTTATACTTTAATACTATTTCCCTGAATTTTTATATAATTTTTTTAATATAACAATCCAGTATATATAGACGTTGTTGTTGCTAATCTTACTGTCTTATTTCTTAAAAAATACAGTGTTCTTAAAAATAAACACAATTTAAAAATTACTTTACTCTTTTCATTAAAACCAAAATTTCCAAGTCATAATTACAGGTTACCAACAAAGCTTCTTTCAGTAGGGTTACTAATCCAGGTTAATATCTTTAACAACACACTCGAGTACAACAATAACAAAATTAGGCTGCTTTCAGATTCATTGTGGTAAATCAGACTCTACAAAAACTAAATGGAAGATGTACACAAAATTCAACTAAATTAGAAATACTAATTTTGAAATCTTAATAATATAATTATTTAGTAAAATTAGAATTACTCCACTGAATACAATATTTTGTACAGTTAGGCTCTATTTAATCTGGCCAAGTGCTATTCCGGTCTGTCCAGTAATTCGTGACAGCCTACAGTAAAAATAAAATATTGTAATGCATTGATGAAAATACGGTATTTCAAAATGTTTGTGTTTCCACGTAATGTTTTATTTTGAAATGTTACACTAATTTTACAGCACATCCACAGTACAACTTATAAATCAATATAATAAATCAGCCAAAAATCAGAACAAAAAGCCTATTGTACGAAGTTTTCTCTCAAAACAAGGGTATTGCCACTTTTAAAACATCCTAACCCCTCAAAAAGGTGATTTTCTGTCACATAACTCCATGGGAAAATATGTCAATTAAACATCAGTTTGTTTATGAAAGAAGTTATACTATGTTATATTTGTATGAATCCTTTTTCTATTAAAAATAGTTTTTATAAAAATTCAACAAAAGAAAAATTTCAGTCCTGGAAAACACTTTATAATTATTGGCCAACCAAGCAATGTAGATTTGCCTTTTTTGAGTTTTTAGAAATGTTTGTCCATCTGAAAACCAAACCATAATATATTAACTCTTCGGGCTCATGTAGACTTCACATGAATGATATTTCATAAAACATTGATAATAATATTGATAGTGAATAATAATTAAGATAAATAGTAAGTTAAAACTATGAAGGCAAGCATTTGAACCCAAGTGGTTTGTTTTCAATAGAAGAATCTTAATTCTTTAACACATCAAACAATAAGCTAATTAAGTTCAAAAATACAAAGAAAGAGAAAGGAATTTCAAAAAAGATAATTTAAAATTGGTAAATTGATAACTTCACTTTTTTTTAGGCATTTCAACTGGACTTACGTCTCGATTGTTTATTCAGACTCTGAATATGGTAATCAAGGTTATGAAACTCTGAATCATCTTGCCAAAGACTATGGAGTTTGTTTTTCAACACCTCTAAGAGTCAGTAAAGAACACTTTACTGATAAAGATTATGATAAGATTGTGGAAAAATTGGCAAACAACACAGATGCAAGAGGTGAGACCTGCTTTCACAACAATATTACTATGTTTAAAATATTTTTAAGGCATGACAATAAATATTAAATAATTTTTTTAAAAGTTGAACAACCTCCACGCTTGTTATTATTGCCAACACCTATTATTAAAGGAGCAAATATGCTCCACAGCTTAAAACAACACCAAGGGAGATTAATGGCATCTTGGGGAAAATAAATGTTGAATTATTTTTGATTAGTTTATAACTGATATTGATAAGTTTATTCTAGATTATATTAGATATTAGAATTTGTTATATTAACATGTAAATTTGTGTGATTAACATAATATGTAACTAAAATGATGTATGTAATTGATATGATTGGGGTATGCAATTTCTAAATTTGACTTTTTATCTGTTTTTCAACCCTAACAGTCATAAATACTAAATGAAAACTTTTAATGTGTATGTTTGTACATAATATATAAATAATTATACTGTATATGATGTAAGTGTTGTGTTGTTTGACTTGGTACTGTGAGGGATGCAAAACACCCTCAGTTGGTATTGAAGTAGATTCAATAACCATAGATGAGGTAATAATGTGAGTGTTTTTTGTTTAGTCGTTGTTGTGTTTGCTGAGAAGCCTACAGTAGTACTGCGTCTTGTTGAATCTACTAGAAGACAAAAAGTAGGAAACAGATTTGTTTGGGTTGGATCTCATGGTTGGACAGTAACAGATCATAGTGATCATCATTTACCCGTTTCTTCAAGTAAGTTGATCAACATTTTCTATTAATTTAACTTAAATCATTGATTACTTATAAATACAGATGTTTTCTTTGATGGAAATTTAAGATAGGATATTATTTTGTTTTTAAATTAAAATAAAAACTGAATACATTTATTCACTGTGCAAGATGTTAACCCTAATTACAATATGTGGTACAACAATTATTTAACAATCAAATTTAAAAACCTAACTTACTGTGTTTATAATTACAATAATCACATATATTATTTCTCAAGGCCATTGTTTTGTCGGTACGCCATAACTTTCTTAATACATCATCAAATTACATGAGTGAGGCATCATGTTAAAGCTTTCCTTAACCGCTACACCGGAAAAATATACAAAATACAATTATACGAAAAAAAAAGAAATAAAGAATCCAAAAGTAACAGTGATGTAAGATCAAGTAAGTTGTAGGGATATTTTCCTGGCGTTGGAAACACTGATGATAACAATACCCTGCTGGAGAGCTGCCACTACATTGCTATTTTTAATTAATTGTAAACGTGGTTATAAACAGCATTATGGATACACCTATTTGTTGATGTTTACCTTCGCACTAAATACGCACTATACGATACTAAATATACGGTGTGTACTTTAATTAAGTAAGATTTAAGTAAGTTAGAATGTGAATGCTTCTCACGGGTCAGCTAGTTGTTTTTTTTATTTTCAAAGTGTGTTCCATCTTCTGAAATACATTTTTTAAGTATTTCTGAACACTGTCACATGCTCTAAGTTATAACTATAACACTGTAACGAATGTGTCCTTTATATAATCGTGTAGTTGTTCAATAGTAAGAGGATTTTTAAATAAAGTCTTTAACATCGCTCCATACTGAAAATGCCTGATGATAAATACCTGATGATTGTGAAGGCATGTCAGTATATTCATGTTGACCAATAACCCTTTCTTCACACGATTTCACACTTTGAAGTTTACAGTGGCATAATCTGATGGAGCCCCATCATGTTGGAAGTGAACTTCATTTAAGTTTTCAACATGCATGCTACTTAATGATAAATTTTTGTTAAACTCGCTGAATTTATTTGCACTAACAAAAGGTAGAAAAATATTGTTGGGTAACATTGCTATTGCAAAGGCAATAATTTTGTGTTGATATGTTTTCATAAATGAACATTTTAATTTAAATATATCACCTCAACAAGCTTTCTATGAATCCTGAGGCATATCTACATAATAATCTCCTATCCTTGTATCTTCAAAAATATATGTTTCCTTGCACTCTCACATTCGATTGATTAAGCTGTCTCTCAAAATAAGATGTCGGTTATCAAGATACCAGTATCAATCACTATCATGTCTATTACCTTTTCCATTTAACTTAAAATTGACTTCGTCCGGCCAGAATAAATTAATTTTACAGAATATCTGCAGTTTTTGAATATTGATAGATCTTCATGTGGAAGTCCAGATCTGTCTCATCCAAAGGAGATCTATGTTCTTCAAATTTAACTCATAAAAGGTGTACTAAGAGGCAGTGGATTTTAATTTAAGTCTTCATTCCGCACATTAATAACTGCATTATCTTTAAAAACTAGGTAAAGTTTTTGAACGAAAACTCTTTCTTCTGTACAGATAATTGACTAGTACAGTCAAGTTCGGAAGAACAATTCACAATACCACTGGCAATAAGGACAAGGTTACCAGTCTTATTGGTAGGCTTGTCAAATACAAATTATAGGTTTTTGAATGCCAAAGCTATGCAAAAATGCAATAAATATTGTACTGCATTTTCTTAATGTAAATAAATTTAGTGAATTTAAAAATGCAACTATTGCTAACTAACTTTTGCACCAAACTGATTACAGAAAAGTTTTATTTAAAAAAAAGTACAATGTATTGTTATGTTTAAATTAAGATGTTTTTTTATTAAGATGTCATGGTTATGTATAGTGCTGTTGAAATACTGTGTAAAACAGTTCTTGATACTGTGGGAAATATTATACCGGTATTTTTATTTCCGAAAGAGTTAAATTTTTTTATCTGTTACACAAAAGACTACAATTTACTGCAAAAAAGGTAGTTCTTATCAAATACAGTAAGACCTCGGTAATCCGACACGCTCGGGGATCCGGTGATGCCGGATTATCGAATAGGCCGGATTATCGAGGTCTTCCTTTAAAATGGTTTAGACAGGGAATAAACTATAAATAAACGCACATGTACTGTATATGAACATGTAAATTACACGTTGAAACTACGTAACATTAACTGCGTAGAGAGATTGCTGCTAACTAATAAATTTTAAAAGCCTAACACAAAATCATTTTGTACATAAAATATTTATAATATAAGCTCTCTGAGCGCTGGATTGTAACAAATATATAAAAAAGGTTCCGTATACTATCGTGCGAGTGACATGCTGATGTTATAATTGCGATCATAGCCCCAGGCTTCAAGATGATGAAATATTTGTCCTATAATAACCTGATAAGTTTATTCTAAAACATATCTAGCCTTTAAAATAATTTTGAACATATATGAAGCGGAGTAATTATGTGTTTTATGTTGTTTCAATGTCTTTTTTGCCGAAACATGAATATAAACAGGAACACAGTTCGGTAAGGGGGAGTATGGGCATAGTAGTGAACAGCGGAGCAGACAAGTTGCAGTGTAGTGATGCGCGATTTTTTGAGGCTCGAGATGTTTGAACAATCGAGACAATCGACTAAAACATCACGCATTTCGTGTATCACTAGTTGGATGTATTACTAAGAGAAGTAGACATAAGTCATAAGTTATTTTAAGTTGTACAGAATAAAGACTTTGTATATAGAAACTCGATTTTTTAAATTTTTACCCTAAAAGTCACTGAAAAGTCACTGATTTTTATTTCTGGGAACTAGTAGATACCCTGAAAGCGGTTTTAAATCGAACAACTATTTACAAGAAATTCAATGTATCTTTTTCCAAAGACTTCAATTTGTTCAAATAATCTTCATTAAGTGGAATACGTTCAACAAAATACTGTCAGCAACGAAAGTGTTAAACGGTCCCTTTAACGATTTTAAAGGACGACGAGAGCACATTGTTTTGAATCGGTTCGATTTTTAGGAGAAATTTTGATTGAAGTGTTTGATTTGGATCAGTTTATTGAGCACTAGATTTTTACACACTGTGTTTAACGGATGCGGAGCCAACAGACAGTGTAGACCGGGCTTAAATCACTCAATAATTATAAACACTGCTATTTTTAATAAGTGCAAATTTTCAAGATAATTGATGCCGAACTATCGAGTCTGCCGGATTATAGAGTGCCGGATTATCGATGTCTTACTGTATAAGCAGTTCTAAGGCTAAGATAATAATGAATAAATAATTCAGGTAACTCTTCAGATCATAAAATGCAAAAGTGTTACTTAAACAAAAAAGAGATATTTGAGTTATTAAAAAAAAAAAATTGAATCATGTAGCAAAGCTTTCGAATTTAAAAATTTTGACATTTTCGAATTTATACATTTATGGAACAGAGTTGTGTATTATTGGACTAAATATAAACTTGTTTATAAATTAAGTTAATTCCGGAGGATGAACTTTGTTTTAATATCAGTCACACAGACTTTTTGTTTAATGAAAGCTTCCCTCATAGTCTGCGGGGTTCCTCTCTGTAACAAACTTCCACAGTTTATTATAAGAGTAGAACCAAATTTAAAAACTGCCTGTCTTGACTTTATTGTCTGAGGGAGTTCAATAGCTATTTAGTGGTAATTTTGAAAACTCCGTATTTCAATCAGTACAGTCCAGGTTTTGTTATGTTTTCTTTATTTAGCTATTTTAAGGTTTTATTAAATTTTGATGTCATTTTTAGTGCATTTATTTTGTGTTGTGTTTTAGACATTGCTTCCTAAACAAATGTGTATTTTAGTTTGTTATATTTTAATTTTTGTTTTTTTCTGTATTAATTTGATTGTGTTTGTAGTTTTTTTTAAATGACCTTCCAGATTTCATATTTATCAACTGTTGTAAAATAAATTAAATTAATTCTTTCATAGATAAATTTTAATTGTTACTTATTGTTTTTAATGTAAAAGTGAGGAGTTTTAAACAAAATTTTAGGTTTGGTTCACTTTGTCATAAATTATTGTATACATGTCAATCACTACAATGCCATGGCACTGTGCATGTCATTAGACTTTGGCACTTCTTAAAGGTTAAGTAAGCATGGCATGTTTGGTGTGTAACTCTCCTGGGGTAACCTTGTACTAATACTATGTGTTCTCCCTTAGAACTAGAAGAATCCTTGGCTTTCAATCAACCGGTCGCCTATGATCCGTTGCGTATTTTAACTCCAGGTAAAGTCAATATAATACAAGCTTATCATTTAGAATTTCAATGAAGGTTTAGTCTTTAAAGTATTTTTGTTGAATATATCTTCATTCAGTTTGTTTTGCCTTTTATTGAATAAGCACATTACCATTAAAGATATTCATTCATTAAATATAATTTGTGGAAATATCAAAATTTTAATAAATTAAAACATACTAGAACTATTTGCAAAGATTTTATGTAAATTATTCTTGGATTTTCATAAATCATAATAGAAGATTCTGTTTGCAAAAGTAATAAAAATAGGTGACAAATGTAAGTAGATCTTCACTTAGTGTTTTGATAACATGGCTTAGTTACTGTAGGTAGAGTTATGACGTATAAATCATGCAAAATAATAATTGTTAAAAACATGGTTCTGGCAACTCACAGAATCCAGTGCCTCCGGTAGTGAGAGCTACGATTACCTACTAGGTGTAAACTGACCTGTGACGTCACACAAGTTTTGCACAACATTGTGTTTTCGTTACTTATTATAAATTAAGTTGTTATTTTGAAAAGACATTGTTTATTAATTGTAAACTAGCAATTTAAAAGAACCACCCTATTTCTTGAAGTTAAATATACACAGCATGAATACTCATTTGTGTGGACTATGGTTCCCAATGAATTTGGTCACAAACTAAAAGTTGAAAATCTAGTTTTAATGCCTCATAGTTTCAAAATCTTTTGTGAGCATTATTATAATTAAAGCAATTACATTTTAATAGAAACATTCAATTTTAACAGACAACTTTACAAATAAGGTTGAATAAACTTAGTAGGCTCTACACGTTTTAAACCAAATAACAACACAAGTTATTCAGATAATTACCACTTCCTGACCATATCATTACAATCTTTATTTCTAGTAAAACCATTACGACTATCCTTTCACAAGCATAAAATCCAAAGTTAGTTAGCGTTATCGCATTATAAAACGTATAACCCACATTTTGAAATTTGATATTTCTTATTCCGTAAGGTAAAACTTTTTATATCGGTTCACATTACGACAACTCTTTCAGTACTTTTAATTTTTATGACAAACAATATGAATGCTTTGTTTTTGTTGCTGGCCAAAAAATATTAATTGATATTAATAATTGTAAGAAATTAATCATTATGTTTAATAATATTATCCTTATTTTATTTGGTCTTATTTTATTTTACTGTATCAATATCCTTTTCAACTTAAACAACCATTGTTGGAGGTTCAAACAGTAACGGACTGGTCTCGTGCATTTAGTCACTCAGTGCCGAGGCCTCCATTATATAAAAACATACAGGATACCTTAACCAACAAATATTTAAAATATATTCAAGAAACTGTCATAAACCCATATATTACATTTATTCTGGCAACCCATATATTACAAGTCATATTTATAAGTTGTTCAATATGCCACTTCTGATGATGTCACTTTATTGATGAAGCAACTATCGCTACAATAAGTGAAAAACGAATTACATCTGATGCTTATAAAATGAAAATATTATAGTTACATTAGCGAAAGACAAAAAGCAATTATAAAATTAATAGGTAGTAAATTATTCACGATTATTGAATCTTTAGGATGTTTTTGAAAGTCAAGACAAAAGAAAAGAAGTTAATCTAGACAAACAAGAAAACTGCAAAATTTGTTTAGAATCTAGTTCTTATAAAAATATTGAAATCGGTTACCTACCTACCAAGCTAATTAAAGACATATTCAATTCTTTGCACTTATTAACTTCAAATAGCACATGAGCAACTAATTTCTTTTTGAAATCAATACTTAATATATTCAAGCAACAATCCATCTTACAGGAAGGAAAAGGTGACAACTAGTCTGAAGATATGTTTGAAATTTGTTTGCTGGTAACCTATGCATGTATGATTTGCTTTATTGTTATTAAATGTACACTTTATTCATGATGATCAGTTTACTATATTATATTCACTGCTTATATGATAATGATGGCTGTACTTTGCATATTTTTGCATCTTGTTCAGATTTAAAACCATGCCATATCACTAATGTAATAGTTCAGTTTATAATCACTGCATTTGTTAGTTCAGTTTATAGCACATTAATTCCCTTCAAAACACAATAATCCTTAAAATTACTCCACTCAGGGGACTTAATCCCAGACTGCGAGGTATGATTAGAGATAACTCTTGTGTGAGCTGAAGTTGTTCTCAGACAAAGTGTAGTGCACCTGGCGGGATCTGAGGCTGCAGACCTAGGAATGTGTTTTGTAAATGGGGAAAGCATCCAGCAACATTTCAGTTATTTCAGCTATATGGGTATGGGAATATACCTAGGAAAACTTAAGACTCAAAATATTTATAAAGCTAGGCAGCTTCGAAAGTCCTTGATTTATATGAATTCTTGATGAACATCATAAATGTAATACTCTACTGAGTTCTTGGACATATCAGGAAAGTGCAAATGTGCTGGTTAACAGAGTGTCAGCGACAGAACTCATAGGATATGAATCGTTCTGTGGTATATTCAAGAGGACTGCAATGGAGACTGTTGGTAATCGAGCAAAAATAAAGCATGGAAGGAAGTGGTAGATTATCTAACAGGATGTAAGATGTAAGCTTTCAATAGACGTCCCTTCTGTTCAAATTACATCGAACCTGTTCAGGCAGGTTAGATGAAATATAAAAAAGGTTGTAGGACTAATCACAGGTCAAGTGATACAAATTTATATATTATCAAGCTATTTTGTATGCAGGAAATAGGATTCGGTATGAGAAAAAAACCACAGATATTTAAGTGCGAACATTCTAATCAGGTAACTAAATAATGAGAACAATACTTTGGACCCAATGCAATTTCCCAGGATAACATAGTCAAGATTTTTTTTTAAAGTTAATAGAGGTAATGGATCTTGAAAGAGATGATTATGAGGTTATCCTTTCTTACGGAATCACAATAAGCACTCACAGGTGATGTGCAATATGGTTTGACCACTCACATAACTTAGATTTCAAAATGTTTTCTTCCTAACTTCAATTGTTCTAATGTCACCTGCTATAGCGCTAGAGAAAAACTATTGATGTTTTTGTGGTATATCAGTGACAAATCAAATCAGTTTTTATTGTCAAATAAAAAATACATGACAACGTCATAATACATATGTTTAAGTAAACCTACACTTAAATTAACAAGACAAACTTCTCAATATTGACTGTCCGATGCACTTTATCTACTAAACAAATTCCAACTCTCAAATTAAACTGAACAAACTACAAATATAAATATTTTTTACAAAACACTTTTAAATTTGTATTTAATTTTAACAATAATTGTTACATATTTATTCAAGAATTATTCTTAACATTGACATCAGACAAAATTCAACCAATGAACAAACAATTAATTAACAGAAATATATTTATTTGTATGATTATCATACATAACACTATACTAGGTCTGTCCACTTCCAATCGAATGTACGAACTGAAAAAACTAAGTATACAGCTTCATTAATTAGCTATCTTATTATTATTACTCTATATGAGTTTATATTTTAAATTTTTTAATTTTATTGAAGAAAGGATGTTGTAGAAAATGATTCTCAAAACTCCTCACATTCACCTGATAGCATCGTTAATAATGTAATTGATTTCTAATCTCTTATCCATGAGGCTTTAGACTGAAAGTAGCTTACATTTTCTTTATATAAATTAAACATTTCATTATCATTATTGATAGAAATGTTTCATTACCTAAACTCTTAAATAAATCTTTACTTTAAGTCATTAGTCCCACTCCTCACAGTAAACTAATTGCACACTTCTGAATCATCAGAAGTATTTTTGCAGACAAATCATTACCCCAAATAATTCTTCCGTAATTTAAGTGGCAATGGATGTGTGAAAATGAAAATAAACCATTCTCAGTAAGTAAATGTCCGTTAATCCGGTGTATGATAGTCTGGAATTTTCAATAATCCGCCATCCCTCTGGAGTTAAAAATTGCAGTTTCATAAGGATGTTGGAAATAAATACTTGAAGGCTTCATAAATACTTACTATGCATTTCGGACACATTTGGCAGAATTCGAGCAACCTCTATAGTGATGACACCACCTGTTTGCCATTTTGTGTCATCTAGTTTCAGTCACTGTTAGACAGCTTCTGCCATGCACCAATTATTGCTAATAGTAGAAGATGTTTCTGATATCAGAAGATGAACTTACAGTAGAAAGTGTGATATTGTCTCAACAAGAACTCCAACCACCAGTTAGTAGTCAAATCTGATAGGAATAAGTGGTTGACGCATTAAACTCAAGAACTCTGCCTATCTGGAATGAAACAGCTGCCGCTATTGAATTTATAAGAATTCCTAATGCTGGAGAACTTGTAAACTTGTGTATTGTATATAATCAATATTTTAAGAAAAATCTGACTAAAAGAACAACATTACCGTAAGTCTTATTTCAAGTGAATAAAACGTACATAGTATAAAACCTGTTCTGAACTTAATATAAAATCTTAGAATTATTCATTTTGTATTATAGGATGTAGGCAAAAAAGTTTTTAAATTTCTCATCTGGTTAAAATGTTGTTTTATTTAATACATTTTCTATTACTTTAATGAAAGCAGAGATCACTTAATCATGGCCCAATCCCTTATTTTTCGTGCGTCGCACACTCCATACTGCTTTTTTTAGATGACACTTCGTACTCCGGCAATTTCGGCACTCTGGGGGACCGCCAAAGTCTCAAAGATACCAGATTAAAGAGTGTCTACCGTACCTCCAAGTCTACTGAGAATTACAGTTTCCTTAACATATATATCCCCTTACAATGTTTTAGAAATATAATCTATGTTCTTCTCCCATTTTAAATTTGGTTCTATATAGAGTCACACAAAAATGCTATGCATTTTTGGACCAGAGTTACGTCTTTTCTATTAAGAATAATTTTTAAATCACAAACTTTCTTTTCGTTAATAATGAAGACAAAATGACTTGATATGCTACATCAGCAATCAAAGAAAAAAATTCTAAGAGAGACATTGGTCTTATGCAGAATTGGCTCATGCTATAAATTTTCCCTATCAATTTGCATTAATACCATAATATGTTAACGACTATAAATATTTATCAAATAATACAGAGTAAAAATTTGTTAAAATATGACAGCGAGTTACAACGCACGGCTCTAGAAGCGTCGTATACATTAACCGGTTTCACTCAAAGAATGAACCTCCTGACTTGGATGAGAGGGTAGGGGGGAGTGATCAGAGAATTGTCAGAATAACATTGTTTGTCGCTGCAGTTTAGATAAAGCGACTCCCGACACCACCCGAAGATAGCCGAAGCTCTAATTCACATCTGTATTACATAAACAGCACTTATTCCGTTGTGTGTATGTTTACCTCCTGCTAATAAATAAAGTATACTAATGTGAATGACAACAATGTTCTCAATTTTTAATTAATTTACATACTCCAATACATAATCAAATCTATAACTCAATTCTTTCCCATTACACACTTTTCAGTGATGTCTCAAAACAGTCATATTGTAGTAAAAAAAGGCATATAAGTGCAATTTTTACATTTGGTATTAAACAAAATTTTCCCATACTTGATAGGTTTGAACCTCCAAGCTAATAATTCACCAGTTGCCACTGGACTCATGTTCGGTTTGTTTATTTTTTACTAACTAACAGTCTTTAATCATGTATAGTTATATTTATGATATTGATTGAACCTAGTTAAATTCAAATATTTATGATTAATCTATACTAATATTATAAAGAGGTAAAATTTGTTTGTTTGTATGTAGGGGGTAATCTCTGGAACTACTGAACCGATTGAAAAAATAGTTTTACTAATAACAAGCTACACTATCCCTGAGTAACAAAGGGTACAATTCATTTTAATAAAAATATGTTTTATTTCAATATTTGTAAATTTAGTCGGAAAAAATTCTTAGGTTAGGCCTAGACTGATGAACCAACACATGTAATTACATTTATTACCATAGCAACCAATTGAATAAAATAACAGATAAAACAGCTGTTTGCTCCAAAATTTCTAATTATTTGTATTTCTAACTTTTAGGTTAGATTTTTATTAAAGTTTAGACCTTACCCTAAATGTAGAGGGCTGGTTCTTTTAACTATTATTATAACTGCTGTTATAAAATATACAATATAATTTGATTTGAACATTTAATATTATTTACCATCTTAGCTTTGCGGTTATTATTAATCCTACACCTTTATTATAAAGAAAACATAACATGATTATGTGTAGAGAAGATTACAAAGGGGTTGGCGTTCGGAGCATGCAGTGGTTTTCCCTAGTTTCTAATACAATATTAATAGCACTGGAAGTTAAAACAAAACTAACTTAAAACTTGCATGCTTATATGGTTGTGTAAATTTAACTGTATTGTCCCAGATATATGGAAATGTGAATAAATATATTGGCACAAAAATGCCCCTAAAATGCTATAACTGCAGCAGTTTAGATGGATTATATTTTTAATATTACTATCACAGATAGTAACATGTGGGGAAAAATAATGACAACTTTTTTGTTTTACAGATGACATAGAAAGCCACCAGGTCCTAGAAGGGGCCTTAGCAATACAACCCTTAGCCAGTTCTTTGAAAGGTTTTGATGAGTACTTCACCAACTTGGTTGTAGATGAGCATGAAAAACTTAATCCATGGTTCAGAGAGTATTGGGATGCTTTCTTCCAGTGTAACAGTCGAACTAAAACTTCGAACCAAACAGATAACTTTACAATGGTTAGAAAGAGAAAATATTTTATATTTATTATGATAATTTTATAGGAACCATTAAGATACACAATGTATACTGAATAACTTAAATAACTAGACTACATACAACTAGGGATACAAAGTTTGCTAAATCTGTTCCAGTAGCCCATGTAAGAAGACATGGAACAAACTGTATTTTGTAGGCATTAACCTTGGACTGAGCTAAAGATCAGGTAGTATCATATACAGATGTTCCAAAAGTGCAATATCAAAAATATGGATTACAACTTTCACTTCAAGGACATTCTGTGTTAAAAAAATTGCAATTATTTGTTCCAACAGGCTGACTTGTAAATTTGTTTAGCTAGTTTTCCTTTTAATGAGACCCTAAGGTCATACAACCTAGAGTCAAAAAGTTCCCGGAATTTTTTTCTAGAAACCCCCAGCGCAGTTGCCAATGAGAAATTTGTTTTGCAGCAGTTGGTACTATTACTTGGGAGGGAATATTGGTAGTAAGGTTATAACTCAGTTCCCATTATTCACCGGTGGAGAGTACTTATAGTGTGTCTGCAAGTTTAGTTTTGTTAAAAAAAAAATGGAGTGTAGTGAACAGCGAGCAAAAATTTAAATTCTGTATTTTGCTTCAAAAGTCACCTTCTGAGACTCTTGAGTTGTTAATTCAAACTGTCAGAAACGATTCGATGAAGAAGAATCAAGTTTACGAATGGCACGAATGGCACAAACATTTTCATGAAGGTCGCATAAGCATTGAAGATGACCCTCGTAGTGGACGACCTTCAACTTCAACCACTGATGAAAACATTGAGCAAGTTTTTGCTTCATGACAAAGCACCGGCACTTCGGTCCCTGTTAGTACGTAATTCTCTAGCCAAGAACAGTTGTTACCACGCTAGAATAACCAGCCTACTCACCCGACCTCTCGCCAGCTGATTTCTTCCTTTCCATGCAGTTGAAAACATCGTTGAAGGGAGAACGATATGCAGATGCTGAGGCTGTCAAGCAAAATGCTACGAAAGCCATGAAAAAAGAACTTTCACAAAATGAGTTCCAAAAGTGTTTTGAAGAACAGTATAAACATTGGGGCAAGTGTGTTGTTGCAGAAGGAGAGTATTTTGAGGGAAAATAAATTTGTAAGTTTTTAACTTTGTTCAATAAATAAATCAAACCAATTCCGGGAACTTTTTGACTCTAGTAGTATTTCAATTTAAAACCACTATAAGTATAACATATTGCACATTTTTGTTAACAAATATTCTTTGTTATCAAGGTTTAAAAATATTAATACTTTAGATGTTGGCATGCTTTTTCAGATTTTTGGGGTAGTTTGGTTTTTTTGTTTGTAATTTGCATATAGTAATAATTTATTTCTCTTAGTTATAATTTTTTTACATTAAAAAAGTAACTAATTTAAATTAATTTATTATGCTCTACACTTAAAAAAAATAATTTCAGTTGCGTCTATAAAAACGTTTAGCTTTAATTTGGTCAATCAATATTTTTTATCAAATTCTATATTTTTTTATGTAGGAAAATTTGTAGTTTTTCACATAAACCCAAACTGGCTATTGTTTGAATGGGAGTTTGATTAGCAATGAATGGTAAAATTTTGAGTTCTGAGAGTAAAAACGTTCAAAAGTAATAAATAAAAATACAAAACCAACATTTTTTATGTCCAGAGCCGGTCGGGATTCAACCAGAGAATGTAGAAAAACAAAAATACGATCTGAAAGTGTTAAAACACGTTCTCTTTCACCACAAAACCAAACAAAAAATGTTTCCTCTGGCGTTTCTAATTTAGCATTTTTTGCTACACCCTAATTAAATAGACTGTCAGACTGTCCTTTGAAATCATTTTGAAACAGAAGTTTTGAACATTGTTCTTATTTTTCTTCCTGTCAGAGATGGTCAAAGTCCATACTCCGAACTCAGCAGTAATCTTCTTCAAAGGTTCACCTTATCTACTTTATATGATGTTTCCATTTTCCTTTCCATTTGTTATAACAAAATTTTTACACTTTTTAGCCATTGCAAAAATCGCACAGTACACAACTCTCATAGTGATAACAAAGCAGACAAACAGAAGCAAATGTTTAGCATTTAAGTGATCGCATGGCAAGTGCAGTAGTATTGTTGACGACTGTGACTGAAGCATAGCTGGGGATGAATCATCGTCTTGTTAAGCAGGCAGTACAGTCCCACTTTGTAGTGATTGCTGATGCTTACAAACATAATGCTTATTGTGTTTGCATTTTTATACTCAACATAACTTTTTTTCCAAACCTGTACAGGTTATACGGAGATCCTTGTTAAAGAGGGCCGACTTACCGGGGTTCTTCTGTATTATTAATTAGCATCTACTAACAGCTGGAGAGTTAAGGAACTGAATTTGTTTTGTATTGAAATATTTTGATTCATCATTACCTTTCTTCAAATAATATTCATTCAAAATGTAGAATTACTTAATTTTGCTTGAATTGTTCTTTTCAAGAGAGTGATGAGTTGAAGAAAATTCCCAAATATTTTAACCCTTTGACGAGTAATTAGTCACATGACGTGATTTCATTTGTTCTGTATAGGAGTGCAAGATCTCACATTTTGACATTGACATGCTTCCAGAGTAGGAATTTTTTTAATCTTTATTAAATATTGTTTACTAAACCCATTTTTAACACATTTACAACTTTAAAATGATTTTTAACACATTTATTGCTTTAAAATTATTGAAAAATCGAGTTTGGGTTTTGTAAAAGTAATCACATTATATGACATGATTTTTTTTCACAAACTAGGAATAATGAGAAATAAACATTTAGAAAAATTTAGTTATTGATTTATTACAAAAAACCAGTTATAAAAAACAAGCAGCTCACAAACAAAGTAGTCAAAATAGTGAGTAACCCGCGGGACAAGCAAACAAAGCGACATGGCAGTTTCGTGTACACAATGTCATGGCAGCTCATTCTAGAGCAATTAAGTAGCAACTATTACTACAAAGACACTTTTACAGTACATATTTACACTTTAGTTGTGAAATAACCAACTGTTTGAGTCGTAATAGAAACTTGTTCCCATGGCAACCAGGAACGTCATATTACGTGATTACTCCTTTGAGCAAAAACGTAGGATCACGTCGTATGATGTGATTACTCATTTGAGCAAAAACGTAGGATCATGTCGTATGATGTGATTACTCATTTGAGCAAAAACGTAGGATCACGTCGTTTGATGTAATTACTCATTTGAGCAAAAACGTAGGATCACGTTGTT
>JAGFPH010000173.1:276819-352124 GCA_018207615.1 Philaenus spumarius | reverse complement strand
GTTTGATGTAATTACTCATTTGAGCAAAAACGTAGGATCACGTTGTTTGATGTAATTACTCATTTGAGCAAAAACGTAGGATCACGTCGTATGATGTGATTTCTCTTTAAGCGTAAAATAAGCCACCCCTCAAAGGGTTAATCTATTTACACTAGGTGGTAATAATTGATTAAAAAACTATATCTGTCTTTTTCAAATATCCACCTTTTTCCTACAGACAGTAGTATAACTTTAAATCTGCGTAGATTAATTTAACTAGAATAATATTGTTTCAGATTTATAAATATTTTTCTTTTTTTAATAGACTTCTGACTTCAAAAATCCTTGCAAAGAAGGTTTGAAAATGTCATCAGCAGCTGGATTCAAGCAACACACCCTTCTCCACTTTGTAAGAGATTCAGTTTACGCTATTGCCATGGCCTTGCACAATATGAAGACAGACATGTGTGGGGAAGGCCCTGGCTTATGTGGTGCTATGAAACATATAGAAAACCCAACAGTCATTGAATATTTGAGCAAAGTGCAATTTAAAGGTAATATTACATACAAATTTAAATTTAGTTTTTTACGGTATAAAGTAAAGTTTTCCTCAGAATTCAAAGGAAAGTAGCAAATTATTAAATTCAAACTACTGTAAACATCTATTTTAATTTTTCACTCACACTTTTGTACAAGATTAAAGCAATACATTGTCAAAATTAAAGACTTTGTACTCTTAACTTTGTCTTCCGGCATGAAGAATGATTCATGTATGAGATTAGGCTGAGTGATTTTTTTACTGAGTTCCGATTTGAACCTAGACTTTCAGCCAAGACATAGGTTAACTTTTGAAGTGCCCTTGGTTGTCTCCTTGCTCTTTTAGTACATCTGTTGATGCATTTCTTCAGCATGTCCTAAAGTCCTGCATAGCAGTATTAAAGGTAATGCAGATTCTGTAGTTCCCTGTATCTCCATTGAAGACGGCCTACTTGTTACAGTTAAACAATGCATAGTAGTAGTGTTTAGACATGTACCTGTTAAGTTGGACTGACTTATCTTTAACTTTCAGCGTCTCTTTATTTATACCGAGTCATCTGTAGATGTGATAACTAACTCTTCTTTGACCCTTTTATGTTCAGCTAAGGCTAAGGGTTATAATCATTTTATATTCTAAAGAATGGGTGCAGGAATTGCACCTAAAAAATGTTGAAACTGTATGTTAGTTACAATAAAAATGCAAGTAAAGCGAGAAACTATTTACTTTAATAATACAATAGTAGTAAATTGAACTTATCTAATCGACATTGGTTAGATTTAAGGTGTATGCAAGTAATGCACATCGAACATGAGTGCCCTCTTAATGTTAACATGGCTACCACTTCAGCACAAAACTTAATTTAATCAGCCTGTGAATAATTGGATGCCATTTAAGAGTGTTTACTACAATAAGCTACAAGAGTAATTGCCTTAAAAAAAGATAAGCCATAAGCTATCTTGTTAAAGAAATCTATGAATCCTGAAAATAGAATATAAAATGAACATTGCTTTTCAACTTTGCTAAATAGAATTTCACATAATACATTCTTAAAATATGTTTTCCATTGTTATCTTTCTTCTCAAATTGAATTTTGTAACTCTCCAAATTGAAACAAATGTGCTAAAATCAAAACTTATATACTGCGAAGAAATATAAAAATCACAAAATTACATCAAGTTAACTTAGTTTTTATTAAATCCTTGGTTCAGTTGTAATAATAGTTATAATAAATTATTTATTGTGGCTTCAAAATAATTAAGTAGTATTAACTTTTTGCGCTACTAAACCGTTAAATTCAAGGATTATGTTTACAGCACAGAGGCAATGTTTCAAAATGTTATAGAAAGTATTTTTTAAATTTCTTTGTTTCTCTCTGAATCCACTTCTGTCAACACACCAATGCAGTGACTGGTAACTGAAGGCTCAACACACCTGTGCAGTGAGCTCATCTATGCAAACACATAGTATAGGCTCAACACACCCTTGTGGTCATACTTGTATAGTCCAGTCAAGAGTATGAGATGTTTACTATGGATCTGTTTAAGTTGGATCTGTTTAGTTTATTTACTGAATATGTTTATTTAATATTCCATATAACTGTTTCTGTCAGTTGCTTCCTAATTTCTTTCTTTATTTAATCCTATTCTTTACATCTGTAACTTATCACTTATGGTTGCTGTTTAAATAGTTGATTTAAGATTTATTATTGTTCTAAGTACATTTTTTGGACTGAGTAAACACTTCACAACAAGAAATTCAGTGCTATAACTATCTTAATTGCAATTTTTCTTTCAGATGAACTTGGGAAACCATTTAAGTTTTTAGAAGGAGGGGATGGACCACCTCGATATTCAATACTTAATTTCCAGAGAACAGGAACCAATATGTATCAGTGGATCATTATTGGAAACTATACTTGTGAGTTTATTTTGCAGAATGTTTTAGAAATATATATATTACATATATTAATTAGACTTACCGTCAACAATAGTCTATTGTTCGTAGTTATTTCACTACGGCCGTTTCGGCTATTCATACAACCAGCGCACAGGTAGTCGGCACTAGCAATGCGCGTAGTACACGTTGTGACAGTGGGCCCACTACATGTATAATAAATGTTTAAAGAACTTGTGTGTGTGTTATGTGTTGTGTGTTACGTGATTGTTTTTAAACTAAGACAACGGGAACTACCCAGCAAACACTTGAAAATGGCTGAATAGCCGAAACGGCCGTAGTGAAATAACTACGAACAATAGACTATTGTTGACGGTAAGTCTAATTAATATATATAATATTGATCGGTAGTCGGAATGGCGAAGACAAATATGTATGAAATATATATAGTTGTAGGTTGTAGTGTATACTTTTTAGGAGACCACTGAATAAACATTAATTTTACCTAACTTCTTTCTCGCTACATGTTTTCATCTAAAATACAAGTACGTCTATAACACAATGTGTTTTGCAGAGAAGAGCAACAAGAATTTGTTTATATTTACCTCTAAGAAATTGTAGGATGTGCCACAACTGATGCACTCAAAAGAATCTGCTACAGAAAACTTCCCGTAATTCGGCACTTTAGGGACTAGAAGAATGCTATATTGTAAAATATTCCGGATTACAGGATAAATACAAGGGAAAAGGGAAAAATTAGAACTAAATACAAAGGAACAATAAAACATCTTTTTTTTAAACAACTTAAATATGTAACAGGAAAAAGTGATTATATAAAGTATACATGGTAAATTCACAAAATTAAAATGATTACATACATATTATCTTTTTATTGGGAAGATGAGCAAGAAAGCTAAAGCTGATCCATCTTAAACGAATCTCTAATGCCCATTTTCCTTCTTTTTATAAAATGATTTCAAATATGTGGAGTTTCATTATTTAAGAATCGTTAAACAAACGCTGCGTTCAGAATAAAGCGTACACGTTAGTAAATGTGTTTAATGCAATAACTGCTTGATTCCACATGACTTGTTGTTCATCCACGTCATCTTCATCGGTATGAATGTCTTTGGAGGCTGTTGGATTGATCACACTCTGGATTTTGGCCTCATCTTAAAATTTCCTTTGTTGGCTTATTTTGATACGCTTCAACTAGTTCTATAATTTCTTCGTGAGTCAGTTGTGACATAGAGTTCTCCAAAGGCAAATCACCTAAAACATCTTATATTCATCGACAGTTTTGCTTTCAGTTATTTCAATATTTTGATCCATTATTTCAAGTCAAAGTTTATACCATTACTTTTCAAAGTTTCCTGTTTTACCACACACTGAGCTAAAGTAATAGCAAAAATAGCATCTTTGATGGAGAACTATTCTTGAAAATCTTTAATATTACAGTACTATGCCATTAAATTCTGTTCAAAGTAATGTCTAGAGTGTGTCTTGAACTTCAGGATCCTTAACTTTAGGAATCACTTAGACATTATACACTTAATCACTTTAGTTAACAACAATCTCACAAACATCACTAGACACACTTTGTACATCCAAGTAAGTAGATAATAACCTTAAAAACAGGAAATGTAAACAAACCTAAAGTGAGAAGCAGTTGATTTCCTTTTAAATCCAATCTTCCGATCCGATGTCTACTACTCATGTTTTTCAATCGCATACAAACATGTACAAGCCATGATTGCTTGTTTTGTGATCAATAATGTTTTTTTTTCTGAAAGTCGTGCTGGATTATCAAACTTGCTGGATCTTAGAAGGTTTACTTTATTTTGAAACAAAAGCATTCAAGTAAAACTAGATTACCAATCCTTGAGTATATATATTATTCTCGTACAATTTTATTTTGCATATGAGTTACATGAAATATTAATCCATACAGGAAGAACCGATGAGTTGCACAAATTCACACAATTGACACAGAAATAAATACACAAAATTACAGGTTAATAAAAACAATAGATATTATATCTAATTATTTGAAAACATCACATTACATCCACTATTACCATTTCACATGCCCTTCATTAATATTTCTGAAAGGAATAATAAAGACTTTTTTTATACAAACACTTTTAGGCGGAATTATTAAAATACTTTACATTCTACACCCACCTTGTTTATACGCTTAGCATACTTGCCTTGATTTTCTAGACGTTGATTGTCAATCACAACAAAACACACCTCAAAACAATAACAAACAAGAAAAGTTACAATTTTGACATGGTAGTCATAGATAAAATTTACAAAACACACAAGACCAACCAGGAAACAGCACAAACTGTCTTACGTTTCACGAAGCTTGATAACACTTTGCTTCTTCAGAAACCTATTATTTGAACATAATAGACAAATAAATATCTGTGACAAAGGCTAGTTAAACATATGTGTCTGTGAAACCTTGAATCTTTATCGTTGGGAAATCAATCTGTGCATGGACCGATAATGAAGGGGAGGCATTAATTATTCTGCCATTGTTAATTGTTCCTTTATTATTTCTGTACTAAAGTAATATAAGCAAAGGAAAACAAACAGTGATTTGTAACAAACAATCAATATAAACTGTCATAAGTATGTGCTCCCTAATTAAGTTTAGTTTACTCCATTTTGCATCTTTGTGAACAATACTGGCAGCTTCTAGAACTGTTTGTATGTTTTTCTAAATTTTATCTTTGATAACCATGCCAGAATGGTAAATTTGAATTTTTTTTTTTGTTGTGCTTAAAAAAGGTGAGAGTGTATATTGACCTGTAATACATTGTAATAATAATAAACACCTTTTACTGAACATTTTTTTTAAAGCTATTTTAATCTGTTTGGCATTGGAACTTTCTCTTAGTGAACGTAATAATAATTTGACTACTGTATAAAATGATTTCTTTTCAGATAATTTATGTTTCCGTAATTTACAAATCTCTTCTATTTACCCATGTAAAATACTTTCAAAAATAGTATCACGATTCCATTACAGTATGAACCATATTATGAGACATTAGATGTGTATGTTAAAAGAAGTAGCTTAATCTCTTTAGGTATTTTCTGGATAAAGAAAACTTGATAGAAATACTAATAATGATTACAACATTAGGGGCAAAAGACAACTTGATAGAGTGAAATTATTAAAAAACAATGCTGAGAGCCCAATTTTGCTTTGTACTAAATCATTTTGCTAAATAATAATAAGTATATTACAATAAAATTAAATCATCAACTTTATCATCCATAATAGAACTTCAATTAAAATTGTTCTCTTTCTTCAATAGTATCAGATCTCATTAATTCAATTAATTAATTGTGATTTGCCATTCATTGGGCAATATCTATCTACAGGTTCAAAAACATAGAATTGGTTAGGCCAAATCTGAATTAAATTTGTATGAAAATGAATAATTTAATAAACAATTGACCTCAAGACAAACAATTACATACAGAACCATCCTTTGTCTTATACTAATTGAAGCCGATTACATAAATAAGCAATTGTTTTTGTTTGACCAGAGCTGTTAGTTGGTAAAATCGCCAACTATCTATAGTAATAGATACCAAAATCTACCTAAATAATTTCAATGATTTAAGGAAGTGTAGATTGTTGTTGTCTAATAAGTGGTAGATATTTACAGTGCTATTAATGTTACAGCAAATGAAGATGGGACTCCAAAACTATTCTTAGACCAATCAGCTGTGATCTTCAGGAATGTTTCTGTTGAGTTTCCATCGTCTTCTTGTGAACAGACATGTAGACCCGATCAAATCAAAGTGAGAGAGGTAAGAAATGAAAGTATGACCAATGCTTACACTAGGCAGCACTTGACCAACCACTTACCGTATTTAGTGTGTGATCAAAAAGTCCTCCCCCCCCCCCAACCACAACTTTTGAATGGGTAAAAATAATTGAATGCCCTTTATGGAACATTTATATGACCACTTGAAGTTCTCTTTGACATAGTAGTGATCAATTTTCACCCTCCACCCGAAATAAGGGGTTTGAAGGGCAAACTCAATATTGTTTAACCCCTCAATAACCCCCTCTCCCCTTTGTGACCATTCAACTTAAAGAGCTTAGTGAGTTGAGATAAATAAAGTAGCAATCAGTTAACTCTTACAGAAATAGCCACCTAAAACAGATTTATAATTATAAAATGTTATTTTGTAGTTCTGCAAATGAAGAGTTCTTGGTAAAAATCTATGAGACAAAATATATTTTAATCAGTACATTACATTTTTATTTGCACATTAATATATGGAGGCCTGTTACAAATTCAAAGACCTCATCATTGCCTCTTAAAAATCATGTACATTAGAATATGTATGCACTGAATGAGATTGGCTTAAAAAGAAGCCAACCTATAAATTGTTTATTTTTTCCAATAAAAAACTGCAAAATCCATAAATATTTCAAATATAATTGCTTCACAACTAAATAAATCAATAAATAAACAACATCAACAAACAAATACAAATTAAGAAATAAGAAGGAGTAACAAAATATTTCCTTACTTCACATCAAAAGTACAAAGTTAAAAATATATAATTGTGTGCTTAAGACCACACGGGAGAAGTGTAAACTTTTTAATTAACACAACTTACGAAACAAGGAAGCACAATGTTCATTTTTTAACACAACTTACGAAATTAGGAAGTACAATATGTCTTACTAATTAGACTATACATTGTATTAACATTAAAAGATTAAGCCTATGATGTAGGACAATCTGTTACACTTACATAACCAACTCAAATATACTAAATTTGCAATGCGATTGTGGCCTAATCGGTGATGGATCGTCTATGGTGATGGCCTCTGCTGGTTCGAATCTTGGCAAGACCAGAACTTTTTTCAAACAGTTGAAATAGAGCGTTTCACAAAATAGAGCATTTCACAAAATGCATGGTGAAACACTTGACGGTAAAATCCGATTAACCCCCAGCAACAAGACAAATATATACTCTGCTATACCCCACACAAGAATACAAATTTTTTGGACGTGGTGGGCCTATAGAAATTATCACTTCAAAAATAGATTAATTGGAAAAAACATTAAACCATATGCATTTTTTTTCTTTTCGGCACCCGGCATTGGCACTAATACCTTCCACTAGGTAGCACTAGTGGCACCTAGTTTATAGCTTAAAAATATACTCTGTGTCAGCTTTTATTAATATAACCAACATTTCTAAAGTAACTGAATTTTTAATTACTTGCAATTTTGTTATCACATACAAAAATAAGCAAGTAACAAAAATGTATACACTATAGACACTCACATTTATATATTTAGTATTTTTTCCATACAAAAGCATTCACAAAACTGAAAAAATGCTAAAAGTGTAAATTTTTTTCCAAAAAATCAATGAAAAAATAATAAATAATGTATTTTTACATTATTTAATATCAATTTTAGTAAATTATTGTGTAATCCACAAAATAGACCATTCTAGAGCTATCCTAATATCTAAGCGCTGGTCTCTAAATGTCGTGTTTTTATATGTTTACATACTAATTCTGCAAACCATATGTTATTCGTGGTTATTTCATTATGTACCGTAGTTAAAAATGTGTGCCCTTTAATGTAATTTACCAACTGATAAAATTGTACAATAATCTTTAAAAAATCCTAAAAAAACACTAATACCATCAGATTTAGAAAATATGAAAATTATTATTCATATTAGTTGAAGATGCATTTTATGCTAAAACTTTCATAAATTTGACGAAATTAGTTGTTTTGTTGTATAATTTTAGTTTTATTTGTTTAAAACTTGATGAGATAATGTTTAAAATAAATGTCAATAAAAGATTCATTTTAACTTAATAGTAATTTTGAGTTTAATCATTGCAAACCTTATTTCCGCATCTATAACTTTGTATTTAAAAGAACCATTTTATTACTTTATTCTGTAATTCTATTTGCTTTACTTTAGCATGAAGACACATGTTGCTGGTCTTGTGTGAACTGTGGACCCTTTGAGTACCTCCGAGACCCTCACCACTGTGAGCCGTGCCCATTAGGACTGAAACCTATGTTAAATCTTACAGCTTGCGAACATATACCAGAACAGTTCATAAACTATGCCAATCCTTGGGCTATATCTGCACTCACTGTTGCTACAGTAGGTAATTAGTGATTGCCTATTTAATATTTCGTAATTATAAAATGATTTATGAAGGTATTATAAAATACATAATGATAAAAAAAGTTTTGCAATCCAGATACTAAATAATTGTCCTTATGAAGCTTTTTATTCGTAATTTATTCATTTATAAAATGGAGTAAAAAACATAGTTACAAAAAGCATGACTTACAAGTTTATGATATAAAGTGATGGAAATTTCTCAAGCGACTGGAACTGTAGAAAAATCTGAGTTTGGTCTACTTCTCCTCCTCTCATTATTCCCTACAGCGAATCATTGCCTTTTCATCTTAATAATAATTATTGTTTATTGGTTGATATTGTAAAACTATGTAATACTTTTTTTGCAATCCACTGATGATTTTAATAAGTGAGGTCCAAATTGTATAACATAATAAGGACCTGGAGCTGTAATACGGAGAGCTAATGTAAACATGTTTCATAGTCTCAAAATTATAAAATTTGATATTGATATTTTTGTAACCTGCGTCTAAGTTTCTTGCGGTAAAAATGGAGTTACTGCAACTCTATATTAAAAATAATTTCTATTAATATTATAGAGCTGAAATTTGGTACATATTATCATTAAGTTATTTAAAAAAAAGAGAAACCATTTGAATTTCAGCTACTTGCATCTAAGAGTAAAATAGGGCAATTACAACTATTACTTGAGGGAGAATGTAAGCCAAGATGTAAAATTTGTAATATAAAGAAGGTGGACTGGTTGTGCTTCGAAACATGAACACAATGATAGATTTGGATGATGCTCACTATGCACTGAATTTCTAGGTCGTGGACGAAGTCACAGGTAACTGCTAGTTATATTTATATGTATATATTTATGATATTTTCATCTTTTAATTCAATATCCAAATACTATTTTCTCATTGGTCGTTGAATGTTTAGACCACACCCCTACTAAGGCTCTGCCAATATATAGTTAAGAGCCATATTACTAAGTTAGTTATAAGTTTATAATTGTAACCATCGCTGATGATGATGACTTGATCATAGAAACACGTTTGAATATTAAACATTTTGTTATGAGGAACTGTGATTTTATTTATATAGTAAATGAATTTTTATCATTATTTCTGTAAAGCAAGTTTTGTTGTAATTCTATTGATTTGTGTTACTAACAAAATATCGCAATCCCCAAAACCAAAGTGATGGTAGGCAAGGAGGGGAGCTAGTCCCAAACACAGAATTTTGCTACACTCCCAGAAGCTTGTGAAATTTCCACCATGATTTTAAATGTGTGAATCCTTTTTTAGTGTAGCAACACTGATCTTTGATATACAGTCCAATATTTTGTTTAACCTTTAAACATTTTTATTTTCCTTTAAACATAAATTAAAAAACGTGAATTTTTTTCAAAATAATATTTTTTCATCACTCCGTACCGAAAGTAGCTACTTTCGATGTCAGCTGGTAGCAACGAAAACGATCGTTTCCCAAGCTCTAATTTAGAGCAAGGGAAAAACGATCAGCTAATTTTCCCTTGCTCTAAATTTGTTTTCCCTTGCTCTCAATTAGTTTTCCATTTGCCCGCTACGCGCTCTGACGTCGCTTTGACGTTTATTCTTACAATTTATATCAGCTGTTCTTATTGTTCAACAATGTAAACAATACAAACATGTCTACCACAAACGTATCAACTATGCAAGAACTCCAGAAAAAACTTCTAAATGAAGGAGTGAATGTCACCAACAATACCAACTGCACAATAAACATAACCTTGAACTTCTAATTGTTACGTTGTTATGTAGGCTTATTATAGTAAATTTGTTATTATAAAAAAATGTTAATTGAGAAATATAATAGTTTGCATTTTACTGAGGTTTCTTCTTCAGCATTGTGTGTATTTTTGCGTCGTGATGAAAAGTACCGTTCATAACTTGTACCGAAAGTGATTTTCCGGCACTTGCTCCAATTATTCCCGTACTCGGCTTCGCCTCGTACGTGAAACTTGGGCGCGCACCGGAAAGTGCCACTTTCGGTACTAGTAATGAAATATACTATTGTATAGTTTATAAAAAAAGCGCTTATATGGATATATCCGTCATTCGTCCTTACAGGCATAATCTGTACTGTTAATGACTAATTGTTTTTCTGTTATTTTTCCCCTACACTAGCAGTAGAATAAATGAATCCACTGTGGTTACATCTAACAACCAAAAAAACATCTTTCTATATCATTTTTTAATTTGCCCGTCTATTGTCCTTGCATAAACAGTTCAATCTGATTAGTTCGAACAGACTTTCCTGGAGAACAAAAATTGGTTTCATGCATTATCTCTAGACTGTCTTCATTTAAAAGACTAAAATTTTAATTATTTTTATTCTTAATAAATCATATTTTTAAGTTGCCTAATATGCATAAATTGTGTACATTTTTTCTAAAGAAGAGAGCTAGCTTGGGATGAATAAAATATTGCTTTATAAAAGTATGATTATAACATTATACTAGGTAAAGATTAGATGTATAACATCGTAAAGCTCCATGTTCTACATTTTTACATTTTATTGATTGCTGTGTTAAAACATGTAATTGAAAAGAAGAAGTCTCTTTGGGAATTTCTGTGGAAAACAAGAGCTAAAATATGAATGAAGCAGCCACCTCTTTGGAATGGTAATAGCTTGCACTACAATTGTAATTTAACTAACACTACAAAATTTAATGTTAACAAATTGTTTGTTAATGCAATTCAACATTTTTCAGTTGAATTTTTTGGTTTTTGTTCAGGTATTTTCTTTACAGTGGGAGTATTCTACATTTTCCTGATCAATACCAACACACCTGTAATAAAGGCATCGGGGAGAGAATTAAGTTATCTCCTACTTTTGGGTAAGTATACATTATGGATTAATTTATTTAGAATATATCTTGCTTTGAGCATAAAGCATGCATTTGATTTCTAGAGCTTCCATTTGATAGGGGCAGGCTTTAAGAAGGAATAATTAGCACAAGAAAAATTTATGATATGACTTTATCTCAGATTAAAAACATGGATACAATTCCAAATCAAAGCTACACAAATTAATGAATTTATTGGCTTTGTTTTAAACAATTAAATAAAACAATAACAGACTTAATTTTTAGTTTACAAGTTTATATCCCTTGGCCTTCCACATTAGCTCAGGTATATTTACACTGAGAAATTTGAAGCTATACTGCGGTACATTGATACTTTTAATATAGTCTATTATGGGCTAGTGTATCATTATATTTAAACTATAGAATTCTTCTTTTGGGAAACTCAACAGTCCAGAATATGATAGAGCGTTTGGCTTCCAAAAAAGAGCCATAAGGTTTATTACGGGTTAAATACAAAACAAAGTTGTAAAAACTATTCCAAAAAATTTGGAATACTTACATACTTGAAGTGTTTCTTTTTTTAATTCAAGTGTGATCATGTCCAAAATATGGATATACGGTAAAATTTGAGTATCGTGCCAGACAGCACAGGTTACATTTTTACAGTAAACTTCCCTCATGAGCTAGTGCTAAAGTTCATGAAGAATAAACTTCCTAAAAGAATTAAAATTCACCAAACTACAAGATTTAAAAAAAACAGTCTTAACAGTCTTATATTGTCTGGATCCTTTTACATGGTGGATGAGTTTGTGCATCATGATCGTACTATTTCATCATAGATGTGATCTCTTTTTTTTACAATATGTTTTATCCTGACTATACTGAAACTTATTCTTACAGATTTTTTCAAATTTTGTGTACTTATTATAATTATTGAACATGTTTCTCTACTTTTTGGCAGCTTTTTGTTTAATTGTATTTTTTGATTTTGTGTGTATTGTTCCAATGTGATGTAATTTGTGTTAATGACCTGTTTTATACTAATACTGTTTGTCAAGAAAACCAATGGAATAAATTCACTAAAGTAGTGATTTTCGAGTTAATATCTTAAAATATGGAGATCAACGTGTTGACTTTTAACACGTTCATGTATTTTCGGGTTTATGGCACAAAGAAAAATGGCACAACATCAATTTGAATCGAATAAATAATCCACAAAATGCATATCTCAAATTTTAAGATATCTTAAAAATATAGCTGATCAATTATTTGTATAGTATCAATACCAAATCTGATGTGTTTCTGTTCTAGTTTAACGTAACTAAAAAATGTATAACTCTGAAACTCTTTGTCTGAAAGAGAAAAGTTTATATAAAAATTGTGTTTTATATCCTACATTTTTAATGTTTGCTGTTTTTAACTCTCAAAACAATATATTCTGGAAAAAGTGAAAATATGCCAGGATGAGGGAAAATGTGAGGGTCGACTTCCCCTATCACATTCCATTAAAAACGTGCTTATTAAAAAGTATACTAATAACAATAAGCTTGCAGAGGAAACTTCTCCAAATAGACCCTTATTAGTTAATATGTTTCTCAATGGTATTTATTCAAAAGACATAATTTAAGAATGCATTTTACTAAAACGTTTATATAGTTCTAACACACTGAAGCCTAATCCTGAGTACCATTTGGGTATGAGCTAATAACCACACTGTCAAAACTGCATGAAAGGTCACTCTGGTCAGCCTCCTTATTTTCATTGTTTTTTGCCATTGAATCTATATCGAAATTATACTTTATGAAACAAAACTTTATATTGCTTTGTTTCATATTTTTTATCATGCTGCAAACTAGCCACAATTTTTTATAATTAAATATTGATAAATTGAAATAATTATTGAAAGTACATCCAACCCTAACCACTGTTTGTTTCTTTGTACATTTATTTTGTTTTGGAGTTATGGACAAAATTAATGATAGTCTTACTGAAAGTGGAATTAATAACCTAATTGATGAGTTGTTTGATGATTGGGGATCGGAAAGTAACCAATTATATCAATTATGTTGGTAATTTTTTTATTTTTACTGTAGGCGTTTCTTTAAAATTGTATTTCTGTAAAAAAATGCAAATAAAATATTATTATATTGTATTTACATAATTTAACTGAATGCTTTTCAAAGTTTTATAAATTATTGTAGATATCAGTAACTTTACATTTAATAAACAATTACATATTTGATTATAAGAAAAACATGAAAAATGTTCAGTCTGCAATTCAGTTCTCATTGTTTTTAATAAAAATGAACTCTGCATTATTTCATTGCATATTCTAACAAAATTTACCGGAGGATGTTTTTGGCCAAATTTGGTGAAGAAATATAACTCTGACTTAACTAAGCTAATTACATTTGAAAATATTTTAGCTTCTTGTAGTATCCCCAGCATTGGTAAGTTCTAGGGGAACAGAAATCATCCTAAGTCTAGCCAATCATTCCAACTGCTGTTGGATATTCCTTAGAAAACTTATCACTAACTCACTTTTAGTGTTTGGATCATTGCCAAAAAATTAGTAGTCAACATGTTCATAAGAGCCATCAAGGCATCTTTTAAACATGTGCAGACATCCTTGGACTTTTTCCCTGAGAAAAGACAACAACAAATTACTGTCAACCTCTATCCATTAAAATATCATATTTTCCTGAAAATTACAAAGTCTTGTGACATAATAAAAAAACAGCAAATCTGAGAAATTTATAAGACTTGCACACTCAATGAAGGTATCACATTCTTGACAGCAGAACAGAAGTTCATGATCAGAACAACTTAAAGTAATTTACCGAGACTATAGAAGAGTTTATAGGACAGGTTTGGTTAGTAGTCCTCCAACATTGTCAACATATAACTAATTGGCCTTTTTTAGGACCAACAAACACACTAACAGACTTTTCCTTTTTAAGAGTAAATACTAGTTAATGCAAGTAAGCAGACCCGTACTGGGTATGTCGAGAGGGCGGGGGACAGGGATGGCGAGGGCGCCAACCAGTCAAGCACCGCGTGCCGTTCGATTCGCTCAAAAATGAAACAGTTAAAATTAGGCTTATTGCTCTTAATTTCCAGTTTGTTCCCTCTTATCCATGAATATTAAAAAAAATGAACTTGAAAAACCTTGCATTTGTATTTTACTACTCGTTTTTCGGATAATACCATCATAAGACGTTCTAGAACAAACATTTTAGAACTCAAAACCCAAAGTCCGTTTTTAAAGCTTTTGAAGCGCGGTGAATAACGTGTCTTGATTTCCCTTTTAAAAAGAGTGGGGGATGTAAAGTAAAAATATGGGCATTGATATTTTACTATTTATTTATTTATGTTTAAAACGTACAAAGATCTCCCAAAACATGTCGGGATTTTAAGTGTTGTTAGTGTTTAAAATTACTTTCTGTACTTCTAACTTATAAACCTATATTTTTCAAGTATTTAAAAGCTAAAGAATCAATTTCTGATACCTTATTCAAACTATTTTAAATGTAGAAACACATTTTTAGCTCTGTTATAATTCAATGAACATAAAAGGAAAACTGTTGACACTGTGGAAATATTTATAAAAATCCTAAATAATAAGACAATTATAAAACTACGCTACAATCATGAAACCTCAATTTAACTCAATAATCTACTTATTTAGACGATCAAAAGTCTTCTAATTTCAGAACATGATTCACACAGTTTATCAATAACCAAACTTGAGTCAATGTCAATCAATATGTCGCTCTCCGTGTTCATCAGGACAAATGCTTCTAAATTGTCATCAGTCATTGTTGCTCTCAATCTGGTCTTTATTAACTTCAACTTCGAAAAAACTCGTTCCCAGGTAACCTGTGTTAGTGGAATCGTTAGTAAATATTTGTACAGTTCCGTATATTGAAGAGAGTCAAAATCTAGGAATTTAGTAAGCAGTCCTGAAGCGTTGCTCCTATAGCCCGTCTCAGGTTAAGTTGAGGCAAGGAGGGTGGGTGATTAAGGTCGGTCTCAACCGTCATAAAACTGATCCTTATTAATGCCGCCTGAGTGAACCTGTAGGACACTCTAGTATAAAATTTCAATTCTGTATGTCTTAAGTGAAAATGAAAAACGATATCATATTTCGTTTCATGATACTTTCCTGATAATTTTGATACCAAATTTGATTACATTTGGCCAACTTTGAGCTGTACTAGCATTATAAACTTTCTTAGTTGAATTAACATTACTAATATGGTTTACAACTGTAAAGCCACAAAAATGTACTAGAGAAGTTCATATTTAAATATGTAGGCCTAATAATCATTTTTAGAAAAAAATCGATACTGTATCGTTATTTACCATAATACAAACAATTGTGTGTTTGTACCATATTAATCGGCCGACTTAAGGGGGCGCTACCCCGTCCGCCATATTGAATCTGATTCCCATAAGAGCAATGCTACAGAATAAGTCATTTTTTCTGTTAATTCGTGGAATAAAATAAAAAATTTGGTTTCATTTTGAAGTACTGTCATATACGGATGTTGATTGCTAAATACATTTTCGAAAACTGTTTTATTGTTTTCTTAAATGTAAAAATAAATAGTAAAAAACAGTAAACTTTATGAATTTTTTACTCAGTTGCAAAAAGAGATATTGCACAAATCTTAGCAATCAACATCCACAATCTATTTTACTTTAAGAAAAAAATACAACTTTCGTTTTTTGACAAAAACAACACAAAAATATGCTTAATAGTGAAGGTATGTTTTGGTTATTTAACATTGAAATTGGTAGCCAACTTCGCCGTTTTGAATTTAGCGATCAGAGCCTTAAAGTGTTGTAATTGTTTTTTTGTCAATACAACAAATTACAAAATTAAATTTTTATTTATAAATGATAAGGCTGTACTATAGCCTAGATATTGCATTAATTAACATATAATAACAATTATCAAGTTTATTAATAAATCATTAGGTTTATTCGTATCAATATTCTTATCATCACTCACATTAGTAAACACCTCTAATTCAGGAAACATAATTGACACAGGATGTCTAATGATTTATTTATTGATTTATTTATTATATTTTTAAATATGAACTTCTCTAGTACATTTTTGTGGCTTTATTGTTGTAAACCGTATTAGTAATGTTGATTCAACTAAGAAAGTTTATAATGCTAGTACAGCTCAAAGTTGGCCAAATGTAATCAAATTTGGTATCAAAATTATCTGGAAAATATCATGAAACGAAATATGATATCGTTTTTTCATTTTCACTTAAGACATACATAATTGCAATTTTATACTATAGTTTGCTACAGGTTCACTCAGGCGGCATTAATAAGGGTCAGTTTTATGACGGTTGAGACCGACCCTAATTACCCACCCTCCTTGCCACAACTTAACCTGAGACGGGCTATAACTGTAGGGTTGAACTCAGAGCTGACAAGGAAGTTTTTTGTAAGGATGCAGTTAGTTCATAGAAGACATGTTTTCCTTAAGAAGAGTCAAGAGTGCTTGACTCCAATTGTCAAATCTTCCAAATATTTTTACGGTGGTATCACTTCTACTCCGACAACGAATTGCACCAATCGCACCCAGTTTGAACGCCGGATTTTCGGCTGAATAAAATAGTTGCCTTTTCAGTGACTCCTTCAAAAATACCTGTGCTTCCTGTAACAACCCAAAAAATGTTATGGTTGCTGGAAGGATCTGGGATGTGTCCGAAAGAACTAGGTTCAAAACATGTGCGTAGCACCATGTGTGGATGTGATTTGGAATTTTTTCCGCTAATTTTGCAGTAAGGCCGGTATAAGCACCACTAATGTTTGATGCTCCATCATAAGCGTTTGCTATACAGTTTTCCAATGGGATTCCAACATTCTTTAGAGTATTCTTTAAAGAATCCATCAGAGCTTCGGCTTTAGTTGATGTTACACATTCTAACGATATCAATCTTTCCTGTACTTCGCTTCCATTTACAAATCGAACTACGTATGAACATTGGTCATTTCCATTAAAATGGAAAAGTTTACTGCTTCCCTAACACAAGCTGATATACTATTTTTGATTTCATCACAAAGAATTCTTACAATTTTCATCATAGTGTTGTTACTGAGAAAGGTAAAGTGGCTCCCTCTCCCTACTACCTTTTTCTTCTCTCCACTTTCCTTTTCATTTTTAGCTGTTTCCTCAAATGATTGTAGACTTTTCTTCGTAACTTCAGACAGATGGGTTTTCAGAGATTTGCTTAGCAAGAATAAAATTTCTAAAAAGTTTCCATTACTGACTGATACATCATTGAATTTGTGGGCTTGCTCCACTGAGGCACGTAAAGGAAGACCTTGTTTCCCTATCAATATCAGAACATTGACAATGACCTCTATAATATGCCGTCTCTCCCATTACCTCTTGCTTCCTCTTTCTCAATTGGTCGTGGAAAAGAAGATCATATGAAGATTTCTTTTGTTTTGCTGCCATAAACGAAGACACAGATTCTAGCGTTGGAGCTGTCATGTTGTTGTATTCTCTGGTGAACGTGTCTCCATTCATCAAATCCTGAGCAAAAAGTTGATTGCACGTTACTTTAAACTAAGCATATGAAACAATACACTTTTTTATTATTTCTATTATAATATAATAATATATATAATATTATGACAGCCACTGTCTACGGAACGAAATGCCTACAGTTTAAAATACGTTTAAAATCACCTCAAATGAAGTGCTATCACTGGCATCACTAATCACTTTGTAACCCGAGACAACAGACGACATCCACTTAGTTACCGCCCTCGCCACCCTACGCGTGCGCTCAGCGGTCAGGTGGTGCGTAGTGCTAGCAGGTTTGCTAACCTTCTTGCAGAAAATATAAAATGTGCTACATGAAGGGCGGCATCACAAAAAAGTCTTCTTATATCAAATTATTTCGCTAAACAAAATGTATTTTAAGAGTCCAAAATAATGCAATAGATATCATGAGTTAATATTCAAAAATCTTAATTTCTCGTTCGATGACAAGAGGGCACCGTTTTACCTTTAAGGCGAGGGCGCAGGGGGACACGTCCCCCTGTCCCCTCGGGTCAGCACGGACCTGCAAGTAAGTTCTTTCACGGCTCACCTTTTCAGGCTTAAATATAACTTTACACGTACACTTCACTAAACTTTCTCCAGAAAACTACGGTAGTCAGTGCTCACATACACATATACACCCATTGAAACACACTGCAGTAACAATTTCCTGACCATTTTTCATTTTGCTTTTCTCACCAGAATAGTTGTGTGTTTTGTTAGAAGAAAATATTACACCCATTTAGGATACAGCTACTTTGAAACATACCGGAACATAATTTTTATTCTAATAGAAAAAGTCTATTTTATATCAAACATTTTAAAAATCATTAGATAAATCAATTTATGAATAATATAAACTTAAATGATACATTTTTTACGGATAACATCTCCTTTGCTCCTTTTTAGATTTATTATGAATATATTTTGTTAAAAAAAAAAAATCATTTATTATATTTCAGGAACTTTTATGGAGTTCAGCATGACATTTGTAATGGTAGCTCCACCTACAGAAATCAGCTGCACTATAGTTAGATTCTTCCTGGGCTTCTGTTACACTTTATGTTATGCAGCTATTGTGACAAAAACTAATAGAATATCAAGGATCTTTAACAGTGGTGTACAATCTATGGGGAAAACAAGGTAAATTAATGAAGTAAGCCTTTGCTCTTTATTGTATGCCAGTAATGTAACTGGCATATTATGTCCTTGGTGGCTTTTAAAATTTACAAAGGTATTAGCTCAAGAAACAAAAAATGTTCAGTAACGAAAGGAAAAAGTTCAACTTTATTCCTACATAAAAAATAGTAAAACTTTTTTGTAATTTTTTTCAAAATGTACAAACGTTTTGTAATTTAGTTCTAAATAGAAGTGTATAAATATATATATCAATTTAAAATTTCTTTTGAAAACACCAGTTTTTAAGTTCCTACTACAAGACTAGCAACTAACAAAACTAGGCCTAGTTTGAATAGTAATTTAGTAATATATATTTGACCAAAAATGAAATATTATTATAACAAAGTGTAGGGAATAAATCATACAATTGAACTGGATACTTGAAAATTATTATTTTATAAAATTATTTCACATTGTTTTACTTGAAACACAAAATATATCAAACTGATAAAACCTCTCAAGGATCAAGCCTATACATATCCTGCCGGCCTAAACCGTTGGACAACACATAGCGAAAATGTGAGTACTCTGCCTATTGAATTCAACAAAAGTCTGTATTTCCCACGGCTGTATAAATAACATCGTAACAGTAAATGTGGTTTACTTTACACAAAATGAAAGGTTGAAGTTTTGTCTACAAATCGATATTAACATATAAATATAAATATATCGAATTGTAAGAGTTATATCGAATCCAAAATGTGCTGCTTCATTGGTTGAAAACTGTCCAATTGCAAGGGTTTACAGAAACCTTTATATTTACATGACCTACCTTTATATTTGAAATTTTTAATCCCCCTTGCCCCCTAAGCCCCCCAAAATCATAGAGGGTCAGATATGTAAAACAATTTATCCTGTTATGCAACATAAGATATATACATAGATTTGTTAACTTATTTTCAATAACAAACATAATAAAGAGGGTTAAAGGGACTTTATGAACACTCTGTACAAATCTAAAGCAAAATAGTAAAAGAAAGTATATATTATATTGTTCTTCCTTTATTAATTCAACAGTTATGTTTGGGGTTGTAATTAATGATCTTACATTTATTCATAAGTTCTGCTGAAAAAGTTATCTCATATTCTATATAGGATTACATAATATATATACAAAGGCTTTTTAAGGAAAAATAAAATCCTCTGTAATGTATTTGATACTAAAACATTTCTTAAAGTGTCACAGAATTGTAATAAAGGTGGTTGATTGAGACTGTTAACCCTACCTCAAACCATCCTATCATAGGCATGTTAGTTTACCGCATGTGAAAATTCCTATGTCTGATGTTACGAAAGTATGCGTTTGACTCTCGATCTTGGCAGTGTTCGTTCACTCTACAAAGTTTCAACCTAATCAAAAGATTTTGTATTTCACTTGCATCTAGCTTGTTGGTTTACTCACAGTTACAACAGCCTCATGAATAATGACCATGTGACAGTATTCCAATTATTATAATGTTGATTTCAGGTTTACAAGTCCAAAGTCGCAGTTGTTAATTACATTCATACTGACAATGGTGGAAGTGATAATTAACTTTATTTGGTTCATTTTCGATCAACCTAGAGTGATGAATATATATCCTAGTCGAGACACCAAACTTCGCATCTGTGCTGGTCTTGGTGATTACTCTTATTTGATTGGACTGTCGTATCCTTTTATTTTAATAGGTATACTTCAATTTAGAGTAGTTTAGAACATAAAACAATATTATAACATATTATGTTCACATTTCTGGAATACTTACTAAAAGAATCACAGTGAAACTTTGTGGGAACTTATGATCATAAGTTAAAAGCCACTAAATTGAAAGGAGCCTAAAACAGCTTATATAATATGTTCATGTTAAATATTAATTTAAATGTTTATTGTGCTATGTACTTCTAGAAAGCAAAAATGTTAATTTTTCTCTGACATAAAGTAAACATATTTAAATGCTTGTGTTGCTCATTTGCAGCAAAAATATAGGTTTGCGAACATCTGTGTGTAATTCTGTAAATGTAGCGAATGGAAATAAATCTCAATAGAACTATTTATATTTTATGCTAGTTGTTATTATTGTTTTTACTTGTTTACTTTCATATAATAAACTGAAGATAACTTCTTTTTGAAATAAATAAAATTATTATTATTATTCAATAAAAGAAGTATATCAGATAAAAAATATAATAAATAAATCGTAGGGATTCATTTAGGCAAAGCCTGTTTTGGGACTGTTATCATTTAAATAAAACAATTTGTTATTTCAATGACTCTTTCAAACAAATACACAATTAAAATAAAAAGTAGGCTACATATTATTATTATTAATTATTGAATTATTATGATGGTATCAAAAAGTAGACTTTTCATGAATAAAATTAGTAAAACAACACATTAGTACATAATATCTTATGAATAATTCCTGCTCACATACTTTGTAACAAAAAAACAAACTTTTTCATATTATATTTTCCCTTTTATTATGAAACAAAATCAATATACACCTGTAAGAAAATCAAAAACACAACTCAACATGTCTTCAAACAGCTTTACAGCTCTACCCTCACAGTCACAATTCACTAATCAATTTGCTATCCGTTCAAAATTACATTCAAACCTAAATTTGTTTACTCTTATTAAATTTAATACTTTCCAAATTTAATTTGATACAAATTCTGTACATTATACATAACACTTTAACTTTTATTTTACAAATTTATATACATCTTAAAAACTTTCCAAATCATGACAAATTCAAGAAAAACCTACATTAGCGCTTTGTTTTGTGATAGCTCCTGGAGGCAGAGCAGAAGGCTTTGTGTTGGGAAGCTCATTAGGCCAGTGAGGCTTTTTCTGGTTTACTGAATCAAATCTCTACATCTGTGCTTCCTTATTTTATTTCCGTCCTCCTGCTATTATAATCACTATATGACATATTATTACCAGCGGGAAGCCATAATTACCTTTAATTGGGCAGAAATCGTATATCGTCTTTTATACGTAAACTTTTATAATTAAAACACTAAAATTTAAGCAAAGAATGACTTTATGTTTTGTGACAAGCAAGTTTTGTAAATAAGAAAGTTTTAGATAAAGTTTAATACTAAAATTTGTATTTAAAACATATTGTCTAAAATGTTTAGTTTAGCCAAAACGATAAAATTTTAAAATCAAACGTTAGATTGTCCATACTGTTGTTCACCAGAGCATATAGTTTGTAAACATGCAACAAATTATTGAAATTTAGTTTTTTTTCAGAGTTTAACTTAATATTTTTTAGTATAGGTAATTCATTAAAATTACCATATGACTGTGAGGTTCTACTGCAGAATACTAAGCTATTTGCTTTTCCCACCACTGAACAGAAAACTGTCTGCCTGCCCAAGGTTAAGTGCCACCATGTAACAAATGAATTATAAAACATAGGCTACTTGTGTGACCGGTACAATTAAAGATGAAACTATCTGTAAGTTAGTAATATCTGTGAAAACTGATTCAGCTTCTTTCCAATATCACCGTGAATAACTATGAAATGCTTTTGATGGACCCATTAGCTTGTATATTAATCGGAGAACTGCAACCAAACACCAGGTAGCTGCAAGCTATGTTGACAAATGCTTTCTCATTTTCCCTCTTCTTTAAGATCATAATTTGTATTAAACTCATTTAATATTGTAAGGAATACATTGTTAGATGCTAGATTATGAATGGGTGATGATAGAAGTCTTTCATAGTCCAACTTCGTAATATCTATTACCAACCTATCAAGAAAGAAATTTACTGGTAGGCCTATTCATTAATCAAAATAAATTACACAATGTTATAACAATTAACTAATTATGGGGTTTTATACTGTATGCATTTTTACATACTATTTCAAATCTTTAATATCAGGTATGACAAATTTTTAACAGAACTTTATAAAGGCCTTCCATTATGTCATCTAGTCAAAAATTTAACACAAAACAAAGAGACATTATTATCTAAAACAATCATTACCCAAACTTTTGATACACTTACAAAGAAAACACTTAATATTACCAATAAAATGTTATAAAACTCTTTGGCAGGAGAGTACAGATAATTGTATTCGGTGAACGTTCAGCTTGCAATATTCAGTTCCTGTGATTCGATATTATTTATCTATTGAAACTTCAAACAACAAAAAATTTAAATGTGTAATTTCACAGTTCACTGTTCTAATATCTTGTGTCTAGTGTAAAATGGAATAGTCAAAAGGTGAAGTAACAAACTACCGTAAATCAGCGACACAAAAGTAGTGAAAAAGCAACAAAATTTTAAACTGATATAGAATTTTACAGCATTTTACAGTTAATATGTTTTTTATCAGTGAGTCACTAATATAAAAATCTGTGAAATTCAACTATCTGTGAAAAAGTTGTAGTTTTGTCAAATTGTAAACATTTCTAGTTAATGATCAAACAAACATTAAAAACGAATTGTCTAGCTATTCAAGAAATTATAGTAAGTGAAGGTATGTTTTCTCATTCACCAACCTTATAGTTATGTTTTTATATTTGATATTTACTTACAGGTATTTGCACTGGATATGCGTTTAAGACAAGGAAATGTCCAGATGGTTTTAATGAAGCAAGACATATAGCCTTCACTAACTATACAGCCATAGTGATATGGTTGGCGTTTGTTCCACTTTATATTGCATCAACTAGCAATGCTATCAGAATAGTGACTCTGGCAATGTCGTTGTCTCTCAGGTATGCTGTTCAATTTAAAGAATTACTATAGTAGATTTTGTAAAATATGTACTGTACTGGGAGATAATTTTATCTTTGACACCAATGGCATCTCATTAACTATTTATTTGATGAATATCTTTGAATGAGTTGCGTTCTTTACTCTTTCTTATGATTTAGAAATTGGTTCAGTAACTTTGAAAAAAGAGCCAATGCTTTCCAATATGGCAATCAACTTTTACAAAAACTTCCTTTAAAAAGCGGCAAAAACAGAGAGCAACAAAAATATCTGACGTTCAGTTGTGGAGAAATGAGTGTCGTTGAGACGTATTTTAAAGTTGTGATTCTGTTGTAGTGACACAACATCAGTTTCGCAGGCATTTTCATGAGTGTCCTAAAGAAAACATTCCATCCCATAACACAATCAAGCCTTGGGTAAATAACTTCATATTAACTGGTTCAACCTTAAAACATAGCCCTACAGGCCGCCCAAGGTCAGTCAGATCACCGGACAATGTTGAGCGAGTGAGACGTGCTGTGTTAACTAACACCTTCGACCGTCGCGAAGACTAGCTGCTGCCCTTCAAATGTCTGACCGCACAGTGATACGAATACTGCACTAAAATTTACACTTTTATCCATTTAAATTGAAGTTGTCCAACAATTTAAGCCTCATGATTACGCTAATTGTCAGACATTTTCAGAGTGAAAAATTGATTTGATGGATGATTACAAAATTCATATGATGAAGCTCATTTTTATCTTGATGGATATGTGAATAAACAAAATTTTTGCTATTTGTTGGTCTCAAACCCACAATTGCACAAACGTCTTCTGCATAGTGTCAAAGTTAAAGTGTGGTGTGGGATAGCCAAGAAATGTTCATCGAGCAATATTTTTTTGAGGAAGGAGGGCGAACAGTTACAGTAAACCAAGAGTGTTACCTAAGAATGTTGAACAGTTTCTTGATTCCTGAACTGAAATGAAAACGTCTAGCTATGAAAAAGATTTAGTTCCAACAAGACGGAGCAACCGCCCACACAACAAATGCCGTAATGGATTATTTCAGGATGAAATTCTGTGGCCACATCATCTCTCACAATGTTAACATTGCTTGGCCGGCACATTCCCCTGACCTTAGTGTTTGCTACTTTTTCCATTGAGGCTACCTCAATTCAAAAGTGTACACAAACAAACCCCGTACACTAGAAGACTTGGAAAAAGCCATTAGACAAGTGATTACTTCCATATCAAATGAGATGTTAGAAAAGTGTCAGACATCATTGCTGTGAAACTAGAAGAATGTATGGTGGGGAATTGTCACCACTTACATGATGTTATCTTTAAATAATAAAAGGTAACAATGATGTTTTTCACTATGTATTTTATTAATTGCCATCTTTTTTAATTTGTAATAAATAATAATAAACATGCAGAAATGATTATAAATATTGAAGCTTTCTTTATTTCAAAACCATCAGGTGTTTTTGCCGCTCACTGTATATACTTTATATTTATTCTATACAATTTTAAAGCACTTTTGTCACTGACAAAAGCATGAGTTGTAGATGCTTTTGAAAAACATGAAGTTTGAAAACATGAAGGTTATTGTATTTTTTAGAGGTGATTTTCCATATTTCCATTATACGGGAACGACATTTACTTAAACATAGTTTCGTAAATACCAATGTAAAACTAAAAGAGAAACAAACAATTTGTAAAGCACATATAAACTAGCACATATAAACTAGATCATATAAACTAGCACAAATAAACTAGATCATATAAACTAGCACATATCTAATTTTTTTTTAGCTTTACACTCATATTTTTCATCTTCTTTTTACAAAAGTTTAAACCTGTAACGGGTCTTTCTAAAGTAAGTGTCAAATTAAAATGATTATAGCTCATTTATGTTCTTTTTAATCTCAAAACAAAGTGCATGTGCTGTGCAGAGATATTTAGTATTTAATAATCAGTTTTAAATTATAGAAAAACACTACTTACATATACTTTGTATATTTAACATGACTCAAGACTGCAAACCCACGGTCTTGAGAACGTGGGTTTGCAGTCTTGCACGTTCATGAAAGAAGCCGTTTTCCATTCATACAATCAGGCCAAAACATTTTTACCACAACATTTTAGAAACCGTGTAATTGGAAGACAGTGTGAGGTGATTTGGTCTTTGAGATCTACTGATTGGGACTCTGTAGACTTTTTCACTTAAAACCAACAATCATTCAACCTAATTGCATCAATTGTTCAAGAAGTAGCAGTTAGAAATGAGCTAACCAGTTACTCTTTTGTAACAGCTACACAAGTTATTAGTATTGAAAAATAACTAGTTATTCAAACCATTTTTTGTAACTGTTACTTTTACGCAACATAAACGGTATTTATGAAGAATTAGACTTTAGATATTTTTATTTTTTTTATACCAGTAACTATTTATTTACTACCGGTCTTTTTGAAATAACTGTTATGTTTGTTGTCACTTTGAATATATTATTTAATATTTTATTTATCTGGTTTAATAGGTTTGTATAGTAAGTACATATTATTAAATATCATAAAAAAAGTTATTATTTCATTAGTTAAGGTAGTGGATGTTTTTATTCAACTTTATACATTATTTACCAAAATAGTTAAAAGAATAATTCAAATAAAAATACAAATATTTTATAATTCAAAATTTAAAAAAACAAGAGTGAAACAATCATCTTTAAACACTTCACTACCACTAACTAAAATCGCGTCTTCGGTATACCGGTATGAAATCCTTTATTTCAAAGCTAGAGTAACTGTTAAACTTAATAACTAGTACTGAGGAAATTCAATAATCAGTTCTAATTACGGTTATTTTTCAATACCGTAAAAAATACTAGGTAAGAAAACAACTCTCATCTCTAGTAGCAGCAACTTGATAACTTGGTTTATTATGTGCATAATGTGCAGGAAAGGTTGATGCTTATCCAGGAAAGAATGGTGGCCATATTGAACACCATTTAGATTAGAACGCAATGGTCAATTTTAAGATTGTACGAGTTTTAATAACATTGAGTATTTTAGTTAAGTAGATATTAAATTCAATCTACTTATAAGTATTGTGTTGTTACTACTTTAACTACATTTTATGTTCTTTTTAGTGGTTTTGTTCAACTGGCTTGCTTGTTTCTACCAAAGATATACATTGTGGTTTTCACACCTGAGAAGAATACCAAAGAAGTGGTAATGGGTCATGCTAGAACTTCTTCATTCACTACTCCGACACCATCTCCTGGGACTCCAGCTAGCAACACGGAACGTGTTACAGACAATAATGGTAAATATCAAAGTGGTTGATAATTATTTATTAAATAAATTTTATTTGTTCTATTTGCTATGATGTTGATTTTAAAACTGTAATATTCGGTTGCATATGTTGCATCATGTTTACATCACACATTAATTTTCATTTTAAAAATATGAGTTTCAAATTTCATATTGATATGAAAATAAATTGTTTCAAAAGTATGTATTACGTCAGAGAAAATAGCTTAAAAAATTCCTTCACTTCATTTTCTCCTTTGAAGTACCGTAATCTTTTTGTGACTCCACTCACTTGACATGATGATATTTCCATTGCGGTAAATAATTTTCCTAGTTCTTCTTTAGTAAAGCTATTCACATGTGCCATTAAATCCGGTACCCTTTCAGTGGATTTCTTTAGTTTGGGAAACAACCAGAAATTTCAAAAAACATTGTCTGATTAGTAATGAACCTAATAACCTTGACCGAAAAATCCTGAATCAAATGGGAAGATTGGGAGTTACATTATGACAATCCAACTGCCGTTCACATGATAAGATCTGGTCCCTTGTGCTGAACTGAAATACAAAAATACATATTGGTTGACAGTTTGATCTTCTGATTTGTACTTTTTGTGATGTACAATTTTGTGGTATTATAAAACTTATTATTAACCCATTTGCTTTGCTGTCTTTGGCTTAAAGAATGATAGTAACTTCCACTATGACGACTGAGTCTTGGTTTCTGGGACCTATCTTTATCCAAGACTCATTACTAGTTGTGGTTTAATACTTTACATGCTGGTCCATAAGCACCTAGGCTATATTCTCCAGTGCTGAACATTTTTCAAGTTAAAAACAACTCACTGTCTTGATAAATAAGAATATTTGTATGGTTCTTACCTCATAAAGTAATTTATTCTAGTTATGTATAAATAGAAAACTAAGAAAAATTAATTTTTCAGTAATGCATAAATTTATAGCCTACTTTTTCTAACTTTTTAAAATGTTGAACATTTTTTATTACAAAAAAAGTTGGCCTATTATTTAATTTTAATTTTACTAAAACTAGGTACTCATTTAAAACAATTATTATAATCTGAAACACAAAATTATTCTCTTTATTTTTTGAAGCCGTTTCTGAAACGGACAAACAACACTGTTTGAAAAGAAACTCAGATGAATTCAAAAGGCTGAATTGAGATGCCATCTGAATGATCATCTTATTATTTGTTGTAGCGAACGAATTACTGAACCCTGGAGGCTAAACGTGAAACTAGAAACCATAGAATGGCATTCAGTACCAATGAAAGCCATAATTCAAAACCAATGAAAGCCATATGAATATATTTTCTTTCTAAAATTATAATCAATGAACAAACGAAAGATTTATGGCTACACTTTTTCAGAATATACGAGAACCTCACAGCTACAGCTTTAACATGATGTTATGGGAGTAAGGCTCACTATTGGCAAACTTCACTATGTCCTGTACACTCACTGACAAAACAAAACTCTTCAATTTAAGTAAAAATAGTTTTGGAACATTTGAGGCCCCTTTGTAAGCCAAAGTAGTGTTTTAAGAGCCATTGCTAATCACAATGTCATTTGAAATTTCTTAGACAGTCAGCCATTTACATTAACAAAATATATTAAGAACCATTATTGAAATTGGGATTCTGCTGTGTTAACAGCTTGCCACAATGCAGATCACTTAAAACTGAAGTTCGGGCTTTTTAAAAGTGTTTATCCTTTCTTTAATTTGTGTTACACTCATAGCTTCATGCCAGAAAGCCCAGGTAATATTCCAAACTAGTCGTATTCCATTTTATTTGTTAAGTTTATATTTAACTTTTGAAAAACCCCACAAAATATGAAAACAACTTCCCTTTTATATGCGGTGCAAAACCGTTAACAGGATAGAAAATTACATAATTTACATAATGTTGAACGTATTGAACATTGCCATTTTCTTCTTCTCCGTTGGGAAATTCACTATTACTAAAATGTAATGAAAACTGTGATTATACAAAATAACAGATATTTATTGCAATCAGATTATCTATCATACCATTACTTTTCATTAATATCCATATTGACAGTAGTAATTCTAAACAGATAAAAATGTATAGCCTACACATATTATTCATTATGTTCTGTACACACTTCAAACATTTAACCCCATTAGATTATTACATTTTAAACTTTGGTAATCTTATAATCTTATTGTTAATAAATATTTTATCACTAATGTGACAACTGTTCCCTTGTTGCTTGTCCGGCACCTCCAACGATGGCGTCTTCCCTTGTCGGATGTGCCTTTCTGCTCTCTTACAAGCATACGGGCGTTGTCAGGATGGTTTGGTGGTTGATAGGTTTTTCAAAGAGTAACGAACAAGGGTTGTTCACTTTAAGGTGTTTATTGTTGAACAGTTGAATATTTCTCTCCTAGTTCGACTTACATACTACGGCAAGGCGAAGGGGCAAGACTAGATTTCCCCCATTTATGAGTCTACTAGTGGGCGCGGTCGTTCCTAGACTAACTGTTGCATCTCTTGCTTCCACCTCCAGCTAGTGCTCCACCTTTACTCTAAATCTCAGACTCAGTGTTTCGTCAGCCTGTATCTCTGACTAATCTATTAATACGGTATTACTTTACTTTTGTTATTGTTATATTTATTTAGTACTAGCTGACCCGTACGGCGTTGCCCGTGGTTGTTAGTATTTTCAGTCTTTTTGACGTAATTGTATTCTTTTTAAGTGTTCGTTGAATACCCGTGCGTATCCTACTGTGGTCATGAAAAAAAAAGCTACGCTATTTAAGAAAGCACTGAAATTTTTATTTCTGTAAACTACTATCTAACATGAAAAAGCTTTAAATATATCGTTTTAATTTATAGTTTTTACTAATTTTGACTTTCACTTAATTTCATTGACAATGTTGCGAGCACCTACATCCTAAAAGGAAGCTACGTTCCAAATTTCATTCCAATTCGTTCTTATAGGGATTTTTAGTAACTTTGACCCCCCCCCAACTATATATATAAACATTCGAATTTCTTTTAACCCTTTCTTAGCGAGGGTTTAAATTAGCTAGGGGTCGTAGAAAAGATATTTGAATCACTTTGTAACATCCGCGTTAATTTAGGATGTAACAAACTGGTTCAAATAGAGTTTGTAATTTTAAATGTATAGGCCTAATTAGTATAAGATATTGTTTAGTATTTAAATATACAATTATATATCAAAATAAAGCTATGAAAGGGATATTTTAATGGCATTTAGTTTAATTCAGATTGTTTGTTTAGTTTTCAATATAATATGTTTAAACTCGTGTATGTTTATGGTTATGCAATGTGTCAAATAATTTGTTTGTTATTATTATTGATAGCGAAAATATGTTTTGAAAAGTATTAAAAAATTCCTAGTTATGGTATATTTTATATAAACAATATTTTAAACATCATACCTCTAAGTAGGCCTATATAGATATTTAATAACCAATGTTTGAGTTGAATTATAATTCTGTAAGCATTTTTCGTTGATTTTTGCTTGTGTTTGTTTATAGTTTTTCAATCTAACCTTAAAAAGCTGTTAGTTTTGAAGAGTATTAAAGTGATTATAAATTTGCTAAATAATGTTGCTATGGTAATGATTGTAAACAAACATAACGTGTTGCTAAGCTTTTTATACGAACAGCTGTTTTTGTAAGCTATGGTTTTGAGTTCATACAGTAAAGGCTGTTGAGTTTCTTCCAAATTTGAAACTTTTTCGGGAAACTTTTCAAATTTTTCTTTACGTATAAACCTTCTATGAACTACTGCAAACATTTTAAGACCAAAATTAGTCAAATCGGTCCAGCCGTTCTCGAGTTTTAGCGAGACTAACGAACGGCAATTCATTTTTATATATATAAGATTATTTATTTATTACAAGGTGGAGTACCTGCCACACTGAACACAATCACAAAGTTTAAAAACAAATAATCTTATACAGGTTTAATAATTATAAAGGTAACATTTGTGTTTACTGCAGGTCTACAGGAAAATGAATCACAACCCCTTGATCAGCTGTCTAATTATTAACTTATTAACTTTAGAATGTCACAGATAAACTTTATCAAAGGGTCTCTCTGTGCTTTGTTTAAAGTCAAAATTTGAGGTGACCGGTTACAAAACACTTTGCTATTATTATTTGTCTGATGGAAATTTAAATTGTCTTCTATTCATACTTTTTAAACCAATAATTTTAATCTAATATGTTCACTTCGTCGGTTAAAATTGTGATCTATGGTTTCTTTTCCTGACTTCTCTACAATGTCGATATTCATTTTACTATTTGCAGGCCACAGAAATCCATCTTTTGAAAATTCATCATCATTGGATGTCCCAAGAACCATACGATTTCATCCGGTTATCTGTAAGTAGAAAAATTTGTGATATCGGTTGGCAGTTTTACTTTTTTGTAAAAGGATTTCTTTGCAATAATCAGTTTTTATTTACAATAAATGCTTAACCCTTTCCACTCGAGTGTTGGGGCAGCCCCGCACCCTACAAATCCGCACGAACTCATATGTCGGGCGAACCCCGAACTCGCTATGATAACGTTCTTTAATTGTATTTGAACAGACGTAGTTACTTTGATGAACGCTATTGTTGAAGTTTGAGATGTGCTGCTATCAGTGGATTTTTTTAGGACCATTTGAGTTCTGTTTCTGTAGTAAATAAATATTAGAAAATGTAACGTTTGCCGTCTTTGGCCGGTCTGTAAACAGCTGTCTGCTCTCGCCGTTGTTTGGTTCCTACTTATTAAGCAGTGTTTTAGTGAGCTTACGCGTTGTTTAGTTTTGTTGTACTAGGTTATCGAGTGTAATTTCACAGTTTATTTTTGAATGTTGTTCTTTTTATAATAATAATAATTGTTGTGAAATAAAATGAACGAAGACGACGGCAGTTTGTTACAAAATGACGTTAGTGGCGACGAAACTTTGTTCCAACCTAAGTGATTAAAATATTACCAATCAGTTTTGAAAAAAGCTTGTCTTACTAGTTTTGATCTACATATACTGTTGTTAAGCAATAAAATAAATAGTTGAGGCAATTTTGTACAAGTTGGTGTCAAAACTAATAAAAAACTTGTTTTTCAATTATATTTTTTTATAATTTATTATTGTGTCTAAAACATGTGTAAACCACTTAATTTTGTTTATAATGATATAGACAACAAAAAACAAGCAACAAATATAGGTCTTCCCATTGGAAATTTTTCCAAAATTCTTGTTTATTCCGGTTTTTTGTTACAAATTTATATTTTTTTCAATAAATAAAAATTAAAAACATATACTTGAAAATAAAAATATATGTTTTTTTCATACGAATCTATATTTTAGACATAGAAAAAACTAAAAAAAATCAGCCTTTTAGAACTGACAGAAATACTTTTTTTTGGAGTAAATAAATTAAAGTGCAATATTCGCTCAAAATTAAATTGACCTGATAGCAACACTAGGTCCCCAGTAATTGGAGTGGAAAGGGTTAAAAACATTTTATTTAGACTAATTTTTCTTCAAAACAATTAAACTTCTTTTAAACTACATGTGAGATATACCAGTAGTAATGTAGGCTATCTTCTTTCTTTAATATTGCTAAATTTGTTTTTACTTTTTTCTGTTCCTTATATTGACTTTGTTTTACATGAAATTGTGTTTTTTTTTTATATAAGAAGAACAATTTACAATCTTATATTATAAAGCTATTAGTTTTGTTATAAAGACCGAATGGTCTTGTTTCATATACATTTTAATGTTTGTTATCCACGGAACAAGTTGAGAGATTTGCTTTGGCCTATTTTTTAGAACTGATTTACACCTTCACTTATTATTAATTAATCTTTTCATAAAACTAGCCAATAAATAACATTTTTTAAATTGATTTATTTCATGTATCGTTAGAATTTTTAGAAAACACATATTTAGATATTTATTTTTACTGTAATAAAAAATTTTACAACTGCAATAGACATTATCTTAAAAGAATAAAAACAATATTATTGGGAAACAATAAAATCAGAGATCTTGTATAGTATTGATTTTGTATTAAATTAATTTTTAGTTTACTGTTTTCTTCTTTTTTTTTATTAATAACAATTTTATTCGTTTATTAGGGTAAAATTTTATTATTATTATTATTGTTGTGCTGTGGAATAGTTTGAGTGTGCTTTCTGTTTTGTGAAATTTTTAAATAATATAAACAAATAATTATACCAGAATATATTCTCAGAAATGTTCTGTTTATTAAAACATTAAACATGCAAACTAAATTACATGTGTTCAGCGTCAAGTTTTGACGCTGTGTTCACATGTGTTCAAGGTGTGCATGGACAAATCATCTGACGAAGGGTATGTTATACAAATTTTGATTGTTGTGCTTAGAATTGTGCTGCTCCTGGTGGCACACATGTGAACTACAATACTATCTCTAATATACAGAACGTATGTAAACTAGAGATATTATACTGTCAACATGTTTTGTTTAGTAAAATAGATCTTTTTAAAAACTAAAACACTAATTTAAATGCAGCTGTATGAAAAACGTTGTGTGTATTACTGGTGCAACGTTTATTTACTCACCCTCAATAAACTGTATGGCATCAAATGTTTATTTCGTGTGATAAAATTAACTTTGATACACAAATAACTATTATCTTTTGAGTTTTAACAGGGAAATCTTTTTTTGGGTATTAAAACACTTCCTACTTAATTTATTTCTCTATAATTCCCATTGAAAATATTCCTTATTCCAATTTGATTTTATTTGTTAAAACTATAATTTTTGTGAAAATTACTTCCAATATTTTGCATTTTCTAGGTTGAAATCCAGCAATTGATGTTGGCTCCGGGCTTTTTTTTTATTTAAGGAGATTGTAAAAATCTGTTTATCAATTTGAATAATCAACCTAACATTTGAATTATTTAATTTCCTAGTAGTTCTAGAAATATTTGTTCCAAAATTAGGGTTTTTGTAAGAAATGCATGGGAAACTTTCTGAAATAAACTTTATTTTGTCACATAATTCACTACTGTGGTTTCGAATGGTTCACATTCAGCTTAACTAATTAAAGTTATCACTCAACTGAGATCATTAAAACATGTTCAGAAATTAATAAATATTATGTGATAGCAACGATCCTAGTTTCCCTTAAATGAAAAATAATATAATAACTTACAGAAAATTTGAATATAGAACGAAAATAATATTCCATCACCTAGTTTACTCCTTTCAACGTTTTAACATAGATATGTAAAAAGAGTTATTGTAGTAATCTTAGAGGCAGCTAAAATTTTGTTATAACTTGACACCTAATTTATGATATATAAATTGATAATATGCGTATATAATATGATAAAAGGTAGACTATTAGTTTGTAAGTTAAGTATTTAATTGTAAAGATTTTTCTGTTAGTACTAAACTTTCCTATTTCAAAGCAAATATGTTTTATTTCAAACATCTAAACATACAAGTTTAAAAATACTAGTGATGTTGGTGAAATGCCACAATTATATTTCCGAGTGACCATTTGATTTTATGAGTAAAATGTACTATTGGGTCAGGGCTATAGAATACAAGGGCTAGACCAGTCCGCCACGGAGAACATTGGTTACATAGGTTACGCGGACATTGCTCATCCAAAATCCATTTAAAACCCGCAATTGTTCAAATAGCGTTTTTTTTAAATACCAAAACTCTTGGGGACAAAATTCTTCATCCAAATGGCTTGGTAATTTTTTGCTATAATTAATAGTTACAACGTAAAAAAATATTTAAAATCACACTATAGTGGCGGTAGGTTACACAGACATTGCTCAGCCTAAATCCATTTAAAACCCGCAATTGTGCAAATAGCGTTTAAAAAAAAATACCAAACTCTTGGGGACGAAAATATTCATGCAAATGGCTTGGTAGTTTTTCGCTATAATTAATAGTGACAACATAAAAAAATATTAAAAATCAATGTTTTTCTTAGTTTTGGAAAAGCCATTTGCATGCATATTGGCCATAGCTTTAAAATGATACATCGTTCATAATTATCCGATCAAAAATAAAGGAAAAATTTGGATTTTAATTTAACATTGGTCTTATGGAGTGTCAGCCAACATGGCCAACAGCTAGAGCCGACCCTTAACCCTTTGCTCTCTGGTAGGATTTTTAATAAAAGTCCTCTGGGCTCGGATGGCCAGTAGTGCTAGCCACAGTCATTTCTTTATCAAGTCTGAATTGTTTTTGCAAGCTACGTTCCTCTCAGCTCGGATGGCCAGCAGTACTGGACAATGTAAAATCCCTTGAACGCCCGGATGGCCAGCAGGACTGGCCACACAAATGATCTGCATTAATTTATTTTTAGTAGTTTTATTTTGTCTGGATTGTGCTGAAATCTAGAGTCCAAATCTTAATCTTATTAATTCCCACATTTTTTCTGGTCTGTGTTATATCAAAATGTAGCAATATTCGTTACATTATAACCTTACCAGCAGTTTTGTTTTACGTTGCGGTGGTCTAGGCTAGTGTTTTTAAAGTTTGAAGTAATTTAATACAACAAAAGTTAATTACACTGATTTAAATAAAAACCCGAACCACAAAACAAGGAGCAAAAACTATAACTAAACAACTAAATTGTAAGTTAAGAGTTAAGAGAGTAGTGTTAAAACCCTCTGAGGATGATGACCATGTCATCGAAATGTACATAAGGGTAAGGTATTAAACTTAACTTACAATTTAGTTGTTTAGTTATAGTTTTTGCTCCTTGTTTTGTGGTTCGGGTTTTTATTTAAATCAGTGTGATTTTGTCGCCACAGTGCTCTTTTATTTGTTTAAAAGTTAATTAGTTTATTATAGGTTTTAAGTGTTTTTTTGTTAACAAGTTCTTAATTTTATTTTATTTTAAAATTACCTAAAAATGTTGTTCGATAAGTTGTATACAATTGACCCAATGGTTTATTTTATTCAAAATATATTATAACTATATACTTACAGCTAAACCAAAAACTCACCAATAACAATATAATATATCTACTTTATTGTATGCCAAATTAAAAGACTTACTAAAAGCCCACGATATTGTTAAACAAGAAATAAATACCCACTAACAACTAACAACATTTCAGATTGTAGTGAAAAATAATTCAGAGCTGTTGACACCGCAAGGTTAAATTAGCGGCAGAACTGAGAACAGTATCGTAAGCAGCCAGTCAGGCTGGCCATCCGAGCTGTGAGGATGTCTAATTCGATAAATATTCAGAGCTGACTGAGAATATCGTATGGCCAGCAGTACTGGCCATCCGAGCGCAAAGGGTTAAATAAATACCTTGTTAAAATGGTCTGCTAGTAACTTGACCGCATCGCAACAACATAATGTTTTACCAAATTAATAGTTTCAGTAATTTCGTCTGCAACGTTATATCAAATAACACATGAGAGCTAAGGCGAACCGAGCTTGCGCGGCGCGTCATGGCACCTCAGTGACGTCACATAGGAGGGAGGGCGAGAGGAAGGTTAGATTGGGACAGTCGGCGAGCGTCAACATCAAAGGAGTGGACCAGCCCTTGTATTCTATAGCCCTGCTATTGGGTAACACCATAGATCATGAATAATAAATAGATCTTGCATCCATACGGGGGTTGTGTGCCGGAAAAAAGGAGTTCGCGAAAATAGTACATGATCGCGCCGCGAGGTAGCGCTAGGGAGAAAGCATTGTAAGCATTGGTGTTTCCAACCAGCTTCCTTCGTTTCCCCAATAGATAGCGCCAAAAAAGTCGAATTTCCAGTGGAACAAAATATTGCATTGGATCGGAGTTCTATTAGGTTATCCAAATACAATGGTAACACCTTCTTATCCCCCTCCCTCAATATTTGGTGTTCTACTCTCTTAAAATATCTGTGGGATTTTGTTGATATTTACTTAATTTTTTTAATGAAAAAGTTTGATGGCTATTCATTTTTGTTTAAATTATTTTGACAATCCGTATCTTGAAGCTCCTTGTCCATCCTACAGTTTGGACCAAGGTAGTTATTTTCTATCAAATCATTCAATTTGAGAAAAATTATAAAATAAACTCAAAACATGAGTTATTGTTAAAATTGCTCTACCCTATTCCTGTCTACCAATAGGCACTCCTAGTTATCATTAAAACACAGTTAATAATAAGCAATCTCCTAATAAATTATAGTTTAAAAAACTAAAAAAACACTCTTTAATAGCAAACCAAACTAAATTTTTTTTAATAATTGTAAAAAAGCATGGGGTGCTTTTCATCAAATGTTACAAATATTTCATTGGTAGATATTTATAAAAGTAGAGTTATTATAAAAATATAGTAAAATATGCACCTCGTGCTTTTTTACAGTTATTTTCAAATTTTTAGTTTGGTTTGCTATTAAAGCGTGTCTTTTTAGTTTTTTAAACTATAATTTATTTTTCTTATTTTTTATTAGTCTCAAAACGGAATCAAAAGTAGCCTACATAATTGTAATCAAGAGACTCGATTTTTTGTATATCGTATGTGTGAAAATAGATTTAAAATTATGTACGGTATGTAAAATTTAGGGGGGTTCGGGGGTAGGGGGTGGGGTTGTATGTAAATGATTGTATTGTCATCGGTCTTTGACACGTGTACAAATTTTCAAGTTAATTAGATATCTTTAAGTTGGTTAAAGTTAAAATTACTACGAAAGATTCCGTTACATACAGGTCAAGTTATAAAAAAAATCGCTAATCCTGAGAGTCCTGGCAAGCATAATGGGACAAACTATTTAAATTATTGCATTGTCATCGGTCCTTGATAAGTGTGCAAAGTTTCAAATCAATCCGACGTTTTGAAGTTGGTAAAAATCACGTTCAAAGATTCCGTTACATAGATACATAGCTAATAAAAGTGTGTTAAAAATATTTGTTTTCAATTTGCGCACAAGTTGTTCTAAAATCAGGACAAAAATTGTTTGGTTCATAAACTTCCAAATGTATTTTTTCAATATTTATTATTCTATAGGAATTTTTCCTTTAGGATTTCCCCTTAGTTGGAAACAGTTAAAAATCCTTGTATTTCATAAATGGTTCAAATTGCCTTATTTTAAAGGTCATTAAAAACCAAACACATTATTTTCTTTTGAATATACTTTTTCCTTTAACATTTTTGAATGGGCACCCAAAAATTACTTCATAGGTCATGTTATACTTCACCTTATCATATTCTAGATGCAAATTTTTGAAATATTGTAAATTAGAAAGGTTTAAAAATACTGCATACTAAATAAGCCTTAATAGTAAACAAACTAAATATAGGCCTACTACAAAATACTAGATTTTCCAAAAGTAAGTAAAATCTCTTCATATATCAAATTATTGTTGTGAACAATAGATTCTTCAACTAGATTCTACAATTAAAACAAAACTTAACTTCAATGTTACTGTCTTCTGAAATGCTCTGTACTTTACCCAAGTAATAATTTACTACTTGTTAATTAATATTACCATGCATTGCTAATATTAATATAATACATATTTGATTTTTTTTACACATATATATGTATTATAATATAATACATGCTAATATTTGACATTGCAAAATTTGGAATGTTACGTTTCTGGCGAGATAGAAATGTCGAGGATAATGGAAACAGTGAAAATAATGAAGATGTAAATTTGTTTAGTAAGTACAAATTTATCAACAACGTAGTCCTAAACCAATATTGAAGTAGTAAAGAAAATAGGAAGAAATACATTCTGGGCTGAAAATTGTTACTTTCATTTTAACAAAATAGATATTATTATTTATATTTGGGGACAATTTATACACGCCAATATTAAGACATATTTTTAAAAGTAAGTTCCGAGCCAAAGTACCTTTTTGCATTGTAGAATTTAAAAACCACAATAAATTTCAAGGCTTGTTTACTAAGGTTATTGCAAACACAAGGCTGTAGGCAGTATCATATTGATTTAAAATGCAATCATGCACTGTAAATGTAGCATTTTTATAATTCATATAATATAATTCAATAAATTTTATTATAGACATAGAAATAAAGTACATTTTGGACTCCCTATACAGTGAAGAAAATCATTTAGTAATTAATTATTTCCACAAAACTTAACCATTATATTTCTCAACTAGTTACTAATAAATTGATTTTATTTTGCTAGGTATAAAGTTTTGTAAACTGCCTTCTATTTCTGTTCACAGCTGTTGTGAAACCCAGATTTTTGGATTCTCCGTTAGAAAGGAACAATTTAATAAATGAAATGAAGACATCGTCGAATCAAAATCTGATTTTACAAAGGACAAAGTGAAAGAAAAGTGCTGAATGAAATGTTGTTTTGAAAATGACTTTACCCAGCTACTTTTGAAATGTAAATAGTAAATAATGTATGTTATAGTTTATGTTAAAGATCTACTTTGTATGTTTTGTATTTAAAGCTGAGTAGGCAATACTCCCTCTAGAGCATTGAACTCAACTAAATTTAGTTTAGACTAGCGGCAATCATTTACAAGAAAGTTTTGTATTCAGTGATGAGACAAATAAATATCCTTTTCTGGTTATTGTAATATAGCATTGCTGTGAGCTAGTCAAATTTCCAATATTTTTCCAGTTTAAGTATTATAACTAACTGTGCTTACGACAATCACAATTTTTGAATATCTTGTATGCGTTTTGAAAAAAAATATAATACAACCATATATTTTCCCAGTTTGGTTGGGGAGAATTCATAACCATAATCAAACTGACATAAAAAAAGTGAATCTAGCAGCTAAAATAAAAATCACAATGAATAAAAAATTCTAAAAGTTCTTTTTCCATCCCAAATTATTATAAAAAGTAGGGGTTTTAATAAAAAATTTCAAGTTGGGCAACCAAAAAATTTCACATTAAATGGTAGACTCTCATTAGAAGTAAGCAGTCAAATATATATATATATATATATATAAGGGTAATTTTTCAAGACAAGAATGAACCGTTTAGTAATACAAGAAAAACTTTATGAACATAACTTTTATAGAAAATAAAAGTATGAACATTATTTTATTTTCTAAATAGTAACGATTGATATCCAAACACTTTTATCACTAACTTTTTGGATACCGTCATGAAAGAACTATGCCACCTGTCTGTTTACCCAGTCAATAACGTTTTTTTTTTTTGACATGTCTCCAATCACTTTTTACCAATAAATTCCTTCAGTTTTGGGAAAACTTAAAAAAAACAAGTCTGAGTGTAGTATATCTCTGGAGTATAATAAGCAATCCAAGTTTCATTACATCACAATGTGTCTCAAGAACGAACTACCTTGTCACAGTGCACCAAAAATGACAAAGAATGTGGCAAAAATTTTGTTTTGTTCTTCAATCAACATTTTTAGTACCCATATTGCCCAATTTGTTTGTATTTAAGTTTGTAAAAAACAATTTCATAAATTACTAATCTTGAAATTTGAAGGAAATGTTGATTAGCTCTCATCAACTTTGTGTGTCAACTCTTCGCAGTAGGCTACCCAGTCAATTCTCATCATGAACAGTCTGCACCACTTACTAACACTTCCATCATTTCAGCAGGTTGGACTTTTTGCGTTTAAAAACGAAGTGATGAAATACACTTCACAGTTGGCAGGGTTATTATAATTAATTAAGGGTCTGCTATAGTGGCGGCCATTTTCGATTTTTATCCCGCAAAAACAATGTTAAATTTAAAACCATTTATTTTGTTTATTTTTTTTAACACAAAATTGTTTTCAAGGTCTCATTTTAACCACAGTCACAATACGCATCCATTTTGCGTTTCATATTTTTTTTTTAAATCCCGTTCATTTGTCACGTAATTGACATTTTTTAAGTACCAAGTTTGAACTTTTTTCCTTACACAATAAACAATTTGTAATTAAAAGTGGATCACAAGCCGGATCTGCAATTTCATACAAAATATTCAGTTTTTTTTTCAGCACTAAATTACAAAAGATGGATTTATAAAATGGTTTTAAATGAGTCGATGTCAAAGTGCTCAGCTGCAAGAAATTGCACTGTTTAGATACTGCTATAGGGTGAAGCTCTGCAGTCGCCAGTTGCCTTTCTCTTTTACTGGAGCAAACCCTTAACATGGCGGCAAATAATGCAGTATAACTCAATAACCAACACATACAGATAGGTGAAATGTACTAGCAGAGTAGTGGGAGTCGACTGAGAGTGTCAAACCTTGAGTTGATGTCACCTGACTCTGTGTGCAAACATCAACCAGACCTTACTTAAAAATCGACTCTTGTAGTAAAAAAGCTATTGGTTCACTTTAGGTCTATGTTTAAACCTTAACGTAAATATAAAAAGAGAAACAAAGGACAGAAGACCAGAGCTAAAGTTTCAGAAAACATATACTGTATATCTAAATACAGATTTGAATGGAAAACACAATTACACAAGATACAAAGTAATTTATGAAAAATTACTTTTCTAAATGGTGTTAACAGTTTTGAAGGCCACCAAATAAAACTTGTAAACAAAATCATGGTAAAAATGTTTATTTTGTATCATTTTGAATGACAGCCATTTTCAAAAAGGAAAGCCAAAATATTATATAAATGTTCAAAATAACAGTTTGACAGATTGAATTGAAACTTGGCATGGTATCTAATTATGTTAAGAACTATTTTGAAAAAAAATACTAACCTAATCCAATAACCCCTTCCAAATTGGTGACTGTTATTTAAACACACACTCAATTTATCAAACCCGATCTATGGGGATTGCATAGGTATTTCATGTTCTTTAAACTAAAACTAATGGCAAGGTTCTACTGTAATCCTTTGTACTGGTACGGAATACATGGAAACATAAAAATTAAGCACCCGCCAATAGGCTGGTAATTAGTTCTTTACCTTATTATTCACCCTCGTTCTTGAAAAACTAAATACCAGGTATCTGGGAAATTAGACATTTCCAGAAATATTTTGTAGGAACTTTTAATTAGTTTTGGAATGGAAAACTACCTCCTGTGAAGTTTGTAAACACAACTTTGCAAGAAATATTTAATAGTTAGGCTAGCTCAGCTTATTGACTAAAGTATTTTTTTATCCTGTATTCAAAATTCATAATTTTAGTTTCATCCAATTTAATTTAAAAAAAAATTAGAGCAAATTTACCTTAGTTTAAATTTTGTAGTTTTTTACCTGATGAAATGTCATTAGTTCTCCATGCCTCATACTATATTGGGCTACCCATTGTTAGAATGTTATTAGTTACAATAACAATAATACTAAATAATTAATATTAATCTATTCAGGGTGTTTCTGTAATGTGTAGAAGAAATTCAGGGAATAGTTCAATATGTCAAAATAAAGTAAAAATGCCCAATAAACATATGCCTAGAAACGCTTTGTTCACCCTTTTTATTACTAAATAATTTATATCTGTAGTACGCCAACGACTTAACTTGCTCACTTAAAATTTTGCATAGAACTTAGTTCCAAAAAATAATCAATTTGTTTTAAAATGGCGAGCATTTTAAAATTATTATAAATTAGAAAAACTGTAAATATTATAAGAGTAAATTTTTGTTTCTTGTTTAATTTTTGAATGGTATAGCTGTCAAAATTATTGAACAAAGAGTAAAAAACTATCACAAGAGTGCATTGTTGAGAGCGGTAGGCTATATCATTAAAATTTATCAAAATATTATTTTTATTATTACTTGTAATATTTCTCAAACTAGGTTTTTCTGCATTTTCTTTCATTTAGCGATGACTAAATTGCAAAATGTCAACTTAATTGGTTCTGTACATATAGACATATAAATTAATTTTTAAAAAACACAAAATGGCGGATAACTGGTAAAAGAAGCATTTCTAGACATATGGTTATTGAAACTTTATAAATTATTTGACCCATAAAACAACCTCCTGAATTACCTCTACGTGTTATAGAAACACTCTGTACGTAAAGTATCTTTTTCTAAAGATTGTTCGTAAAGTATTCCTATTTTGTTTAAAATTAATGTTATTTCCTATGAAATAAAATTAGGAATTACAAATTTTAATTGTTTCCTTATTTTATGTTTGTCATTTGTTAATAAACTTACATTTCATAATTATAAGCTTTTTATAATTTTGTCTTTTATTGAAAATAACCAGATTCAAATTTTGTGTAAAATAACATCTCTATCTAGGCAAAATTCCATAAAATTATTTTATTTAGTTTATCCCGATAATGTTGCAATGTTAAATTTTAATTTGTAAATCAAATATGGTCACAAAAAGAAAATTTATGTGATCTCAAACTTACAAAATTGGTCTAAAAGACAAATTAATCATAAGATCGTAGGTATTATTTAAACATTATATAGATATGTGTACAAAGTTTGTTAATTAAATAACGTGACTGATTACATAACTCAATGTTATATATATTGTCTCCTTAAATAAACAGGCATGGAGAAAATCAATTCCTGTTAGCTGTTTCAACTCATCCCCATTTTCTTCTTTACAGCATCAACTGACTCAAAACATGTCCCTTTAATCACCGATTTAACTTTGAGGAAAAGACAAAAGTCGCACAGTGCTAAATTGGGGCAAATATGGAGAATGTTCAATAGTATAATAAGGTTCTTTTTAGCCAATGTTTCACTGAAAATGTTGTATGAGCAGGAGCTTTGTACCGGTGAAGAATGAAAACGTTTTCCACAGGTGTGGCCATTTTTCCTGATTCTTTCTCTCGGTTTATCAAAACTTCCTCTAAACACAGTAAAGAATCAGCAGTATTTTCGAACAATCTAACTGATTGTCTCTAAATTTTCTTTGCTTCTTGAAGTGCAAGGTTGTTCAAAATGTTCATAATCTTTGAAAGTCTTACGTAACTCACTGATTTTTACACACAAACACGCACACAAGACACACAGTCTTTCCCATAAGCTGTCGTAAGCATTTGAAGACATTCTGTTGGTGTTTTGTTCAATTTAACATGTTGTTGTTCTACTTTTAAACTTAGTATTTTCCAGCACACTACATAAAACACAACCGAACTATAAATGGTGTTACACAACCAACTGAAAGCCAAAGTACTGCTACTTTAGACACGTTCAAGGACACCACACATGCACTTATAACCAGTTTCGACAGTTTTTTTATGAGTTGAAAATTATTCATAGCATAATTATATAATAGACATACCTCGTACATTATCATAAAAATCAGATGTTATTGATTTAAAAAAGAACAAAAACAAAATAATAATAAATGTTAGCTTTTTGCAGTTATAGTTTTCTAATATGCTGTTACATAACTAAATCAGAAATTTATGTCCTGTAACAACTACAGTAACATTCAATGTACACTAGTGAAGCAAAGAAAAAAAATTACAAAATGATCCTTCCAAACAGAACTAAACACTCATAGGAAAAACGAGATGACAGAAAAGAAGAAGTATCTAACATGGATGATAATCTATAAAGGGCGTTTCGTAACTCTTGTCACATATTTCCTTGGATTGTTCCAAGGTTTCTTAGGATTGTTCCTGGGTCCAAAGTAAACGCAAAATCACTGTTCTTTTATCTAAAATCAATTATTTCTTCGGTTGTCCTACTGTGACAAATTGCTTCTTTTATTAAAAAATTACTTATGAAATAATACCATATACCCCTTTGTAATAGTATTACCTACATGGGAAAAAAGTTATGTTGATTTGACTTAAATATTTTCAAAATGGCGGTCATTTAAAACGTTCAAAGATATAATGGTAAAACAATTACAGTTTAAAACACGATTTAAGTTCATAATCAACGTTATTATATTTCTTCTGTGATGTCAGGATCACAGATGAATATTCAGCGCGACTTGTGACTGGCCACTTGCGCACCACAGGTTGACAGGGAAAAATCAGTTTACTGCCCAAATATCGCACCATCTCATCTGTACTGTAGGCCATCTTATGTCAATTTTGCAACACTTTTCAATTGAAATTTATAAAATTTTGTATTTTTGATCATTATATGGAAGTACATGGAATTATGAATAATTGTGAGCAAATGAAGTATTTAAGACAGACATGATGGCTGATTTTAACTCTTTAATATTACATAATTCAATTAATAAACAATTCTACAGTAAAAAATTCTACAATAAACAATTCCAAAATGTTTAAGCCTTCAATTAACATAAATAAAAAATATATAAACTTATATATTGTTACATTGGAAATTACAAATAAAAACTTATCTTAAATTGAATTGAAACATCATTTTTTAAATATATGAATGCAAACTATTGAACATATGAAAAGATATAATGAAGTTTTTATATTTGCGCAAATTTCCCTGAATACACTATCCAACCATGACAAGACACAGTTTTTCTAGCAACTCAATTTCACTAATGCACTGTTAATATTTTTAATATACTACAACGAATCTCTGTTTTTTGAATGGTTCGTTTTAGAATATTTCGGGTCCCACGTTTCGGGACGCCAATTATACAACGGATAACCTTTTCGAGAATTAAGTTGTAGAATAAGTTATTTCCACCTACTGGAAGTCTTATAGGCAATCTCACTTTGTTTGGCCTAGGTGAAATAACTATGTGTCGAATATTCAGTTCGCTGACTATTCTGACAAAAAACTTTACTTTATACTTCCAGTAATTTATTTTTGATTTTAGCTCAGTTAGAACACAAGTTAATAATTTTACTTTTTGTAAACCTCTGAAGAGTGAGTACACTGGAACTAACCTTGTAAATTGCTTATTTGTGCTTGCAATTATTTTATGAAATTCCACTTTATCAATTCTTAATCTAAAATTCATAAACTATTGGGATATTTGAATATTAGGTGTTTTTGTAAATAATAACCTTTTATAAAACAAAATAAAATTTTAATAATTTCTTTTTTTCTAATTTTAAACATAAAACAAAATTCTTGTATTTAATATTTTTCAAATAACCAAATAATAACTTTCTTCTCAATTAAAATAATAATTTTCTAAACTATAAGGCAGAACTAATCTCTTAAATTATTATAGTTTATTTTAATATTTTATTACTCAATTGAATTTAATTTATACTTTAATGAAAATTTGAATTTGACTTTACGATTTAATGAATTTACTTTTATAATTAATTACAAATATTTCTTAATCTAACATCCTAAGTAACCCAGTATTTAAAATAAATTTATTTGAATTTACTTCAGGCAATTTAATAGGGACTAACGTATTTTACGCTTCTACCGACCTTTTCACACTTGTCCAGGCGCCGCGACGTTTGTGGTGAGATCCGCGAACGCTGTATAGTGATGATAAGCTACAGATGTTCTGCGTGCTGATAGAGTTGTCTTGTGGATGAAGGTGGAGTCCTGTAGGGTTGTCTGGATGTATGATGGATGGCTTCTTAAAGATGGATGTGGTGATGCCGTGTCTGCAATCCCGGTTCGTCTATTCCCTCGTAGCTACAGTTGCATGTCCTAGTGGTCGCCTGGTGGTGTCCTGGAGTCCTGTCTGGAAGCTATACGAATCACTCCATGTATCAGCTGTCCTGTAGGCTATGTTTTTCCTCCAGAAAATCCCAAGTTAGGCCAACTTTGTATATACTAAGTTGCCACTGAAGTTCTTGTAGAGTTAAGGCGGTGTCTATTGCTGCATCCCAGATGAAAACCGCAATGACGTATCTTCTTACTTGTTATAAAATTTTTAAAGTTTAACGAAGAAAATACTTAGCTTCTAGCACGCTAAAGTATTTTATAAAAACCAAGTATCTGCTCCTGATGCGTCAACTTACATCGTAAAATAATAAGCCATGCACGATGCGTTAAATTACATCGTAGAAATAATAAGGCATCTCGAGTCTCCCCGAGCAATCGTTTATATAAGGTTTTTCGGCACTATTTCATTGCCAACTTAAGCTTTCTACCACTGTATTTCCATAATGCTTTAAAATCCATTTTTTCGCCAATTTCAAACTTCTAATCTACGTAACTTTTCATCCTGAATTTTATTTAAATTTTTTCATAATTTTGTAACTTGATTTAGCCTTTGTTTTAATTAAGTTTCTATTGTTTCTTTGAGTACGCCCATTTTCGTAAGCTGGTAACCCTGTTCTCCTTCCATCCGTCTCGTCTTCGGACCGCCCCTCTACTGTCTTGCGTTCTTATCTCGCTTCCCGCAGTTTTATGCTATGGAAATTCTTTTTCTATGTAACTCCTCCAGGGTTTTTCCGATTTTCCTGAGATTAACATCATTTTCCTCAGCTCGTTGTTACCTTTACACACGAACTCGAGTGACGTTCGTACGACTCTTGGTTCGCGTACACGACCCGCGCGCGTTTTTCCGCGGCGATTTTTCCCGGAAAAGTCTTAAATTTCCACTTTTCTTGTCCATTGGTTTTCGTTCACTAGCCGGATTTTTATCTCATTTCTGCTTCTGGTTGTCTTGCTTTGAGGTTAGGGACTTTAACGATTTTTCACAAACTGGGGTTTTACTTTACTCCCGAAACATATTTCAAATACTGGATTATTTTTACATAACTACTTCATTTACATACCATTTACTATTTTGGATTGTTAAAAGTTTGAGTTTAATTTTTCAATTAGCTGTAAAGGTGCAAATTCTATCACCTTTTTCCTTTCATATATTTTCTAGTTTTTCTTTTACATTATAAATTACATTTATCAATACTAAAACTTGTTTTAGTTAGAATTTAAAAAACTTTATTTTTAACCTACTTTTTTATCCTTTAAACTTTATGAATTACCATTAACTTTTTTATATGACAAAATTTTGCTAAAACTTATTTCACCTTTATTTTAGGTCTTTTTAAGAAAAGCCTAAAAAACCTTTTCTTTTTTAAATTAGAGGAATTTTGAAAATTTTCTCATTCTTTGAAAGCTCGTATCTTACGTAACTTTGTGATTTTTTAATATCTAATCTTGCAGTAAATACACCCGCGGTTAGCGTAATGCATTTCCCGAAGATTTCTATTTTTTATTCAAATCTTGGATTTTGGCTTCCCGTAGGAATCTTTTAAGTAATTTTTATAAGTTCCCATTCCTTTTCAGACAGGCAGGGTCCAAAAGTTTAATTCTACCCGATAACAGACCGCCCGCGTGTACATGCTGATCTCGTGACCTACATTCGGCTTCAACTCGCGGCAAGTCCATATTATTCAAACTTACAAAATTAATTGCAAATTTAAACTCAAGACCTACAACGAGTTTTGTCCGTTGTAATACTTTAATTTTCACTCCACAAAGATCTTTCCTTGCACTCCAACCACGATGCGGCACCAAATTACACATGCTAAAGATGAACTTTTCTCAGGCCCAGCCTGCACACAACTGAACATAGGATTTAACTTTTTCAAATAAAAAAGTGAGGAAACTCTCTCCAACTAATATTAACCGTACTTTTACAAATTATTGATATTTTACAATCAATAACGTCAAGCAAACAAACTGTGCTTGCCAAAATTTTCAATCTCAAAGAAACATTGACCACGGCGACTTCTATAAACAATTAATTAAGCAGCGAGTTTGCACCCACCTGTACACTAACTAACGAGTCCAACTTGCGACTGCTGATTGTGCCTGAAACGACCTCAGCTGATCACAGTAGTATTGTTACTTGTGCATCACATGGTGAATTGTATATGACCGTGTGCAAATCAACAGGAGGGAAAGGGGAAATTCCCTGGCTTATAAAATTGTTTCCCTGGCTGATGAAAGCAATATTTTTTCCTGCCAGGGAAAATTATTTCCCTTTCTCGTCCTAAGTAGCTCTGCTCAAAGTAGCAAATTCTGAATACATTTAAAAAAATTGGGATGTATTAAGGTCAAGATGTAAAAGAACCATCCAGTAAAAACAAGGATACTTTCGACAGTTTCAGACACCAGTTCTTACAAAATTAGTTGATAATTTGAGTGTAAGGTTTTCCAGTGCTAATCACTTCTTTAAATACTGTGAAGTATTAAACCAAGCATGGTGGCCTAAAAGTTGCAGCGAACTTCTTCTGTTTGGTGATGACAGAATTAAATCACTTTGGGAATTGGTAAAATTTATGACAACAGAAAGATTCTATTGTGTCGAAAACAATTAAAGAATTTTGTTTGTTTATGGAACTAAATATCAGGATATTAGGTAATTCAATAAAGTAGCTATTTAACAGATTTAAAGTAGTGCCTGTGACTTCAGCAGAGTGTGAAAGAGGGTTTAGTATAATGAATAATAACTGTCCAAGCTAAGGAACAGAATGCATATTGAGACATTATCATCTCTAATGTTTATGACGTAAATGGACCTGATCTAGAAGATCTTCCAGCAAAATGGTTTGCAGCTGATTGGATAAAAGAGGGCCGTCACATTGCTACAAACATACCTCAACGATGAGAAAAATCAAGGAAATCATCTTATGCAAGCAAACTAAACTAATTAATTGTTTAAGCTTAAGTTGTTATCAAAATGTTTAGTGTTTTTTTAAGCATTTTTGGAAATACCGTAAAGAAATAAAACTTAAAAAAAGTTGTTGATCTTCTTTTTTTATTTTTTGACCGTAGTTTATCTAATTAATTATTATATTGACAGATATAAAATCTTTAAATTTGGATTTTCTTAATAATAAAAAATAGCCCAAAGGAGGTGAATCCACTAAAAATTGCAGTCTTTTGCGCAACTTTTCACTACCGCAAGAATAAGTGGAGCAAGCTAAAGAGAAAGGTGTTCTATTCTGTCATTTTGATACTTAATCTGATATATCATCATAAAGGTGCCATGTAGTGTAAGTTCTTTTACCGTCTGGAGTGTTCTCAGAGAAATCTAAATTATCTGCTGTACAATGTATAAATCTTCCATGTACCACTTCAGAAGGTATGAAAATTCCGGAGGTAGGTTTAATGTTTGGTTTCTTTTCCTTTTTTTTAATACCCCACGAATCTGAAAGATTCCATGTGTTGTTTAAATTATAAAGTTGGATCTTTTCAACAATTTAACTTATATTTTTGAATACAAAATCCCAATAAACATGTAATTTGATATTATTTTATCATAAGACCCAAGTAAAAGAAATGTATAATACCTTTTATAAAGGCGGACATCTTGGACGCCATGTTGAATACCTCAACATGTGTAGGCCTACGTAATTAAGTTTTCCCAATAGTTTACTGACATTCTATGAACTATTTTTGAACTATTATATGAACATTCATATATTTTGACAATATTTTTGTTAGTATAGTTAAACTACAAGGAATTTAAATATTTTGGCCGCCATCTTGATTTTGGATCTCTGAATCAAGATGTCAGCTTATCACCATTGATATTCTTACTCTAAAACTTATAATGAAGCGATTGACACCTCTTCCATACTTTTATCATCAAGGAGCCCAGGGGCCTTTTTAACACTTGCCCCAGAACTAATATATTCGATTTAAAATAACTCAAATAAACAGCAATAATGCTAATTATTAAATTAAATACAATTTAATGCACTGACCCTGTAGATATTCACACGAGCTCATAAGATTGATTGATTAATGATTAACTATTTGAATAGTTTATACTCGAATCGAATAACTAAGAATGACACATATAGTATACTATATTTTTTGATGGAAAAGTAAATAGGACGATTGAAGGTATCTAAGGAAATATTCCCGCCTTCCTGCTGTCTTTATTCATCAATTCCAAGAATGCATTCTCCTTATAACTTTAAAATGTGTGCAAAAGATTTGTCAATTCACATATTTCCTTCATAAAGTGTTAACTTGATAGGCTAATTTCTGGAGTTACATTGAGATTGATTGCGACTAAACTAAAGCAAGTTACTAATATTTTTATTTATTTTATTGTATAAATCCCATCCTGTATAGCGCTTAAGGGTTTTTTTGCAACACTCTGAATATATTTATAAATAAAACAACTAGGCCTAATTGTTATATTTTTTGTCCACTAAGAAAAAAATGTCCATCTCTTTTATATGATCCTTTAAAAACCGTTCAGGGTATACACTGAAGTAACGGAGGTATACATTTTACTTTCTCACTATACTGTAGTATAGAGAAAGTATAGTGATCGCAAAAAAAATCAATGCTTCGATTTTTGTGGAAATATCCGTTTTGGGACCCTCTGATTCCAAAAAAGTAGTTTTTATAAAATCTCTGTCTGAACCCTACCATATGCAGAAAACTGTATCTTTCTAAAAATTCTTGTTTAGCTAATAATAATAATAATAATAATAATAACTGATTTTTGGGGTTTTTTGGTCAAAAAGGGGGTTGTTTTTAAAAATGTTTCAAACATTTTTTTCGTGCATCTATACAGGCCTAAAAGACGTGTTTTGTGCAAATTTGTTCGAAATCAATCGAATAATTTTGTTTTTAGCTAATAATATTTATTAGTTATTGTCCTACTTTAATATCACCACTCCTACCCCACCTACAATTATGAAGTCACAATGAATCTATTTGATAATTTAAATATGTTTGTGAGAAAGTATGTGCCAGTTCCTGGTACCGTTTATTTTTATTGCGGTTGTACTGTCGATGTTGGTCACAACAAAGTGTGGGGGCTTCTCTTTTACTCTCCTCTCAGACACACTCCAAGTTGTATCTAGGTGATGCAACTGTAGTTGATTTAATTGTCAGTAAATTTGTTGGAGGTGATATCTCATAAGCCTACTATAATGTATTATCCCATATAAGTAAAGTTCTGACTGAGGGATGCCTCCCTAATCAAATCAACAAAATTGAAATTTGTCTCTAGTGTTTCCTCTATGCTTTACAGTAGTCATCAGGCACTTGACCTGTACTTAACTCTCCTTTGAAGAAATATAGGGGAATCTTTGCTGAAAAGCTAATACAGTAGAGTCCCACTAATCCGAGCTAATTGGGACCGAACCCTGTTCGGATTATAAAATTTTCGGACTAACCGAAATCATCGAAATAATGTAAAAAATGACGATAACTCAATAAAAACAGTTTATTATAATGCAAACAAAGTGTACTGAAGCGAGGATGTTGCTCCATCCCTGCACGATTTTACTCTGCAGGATGCAGTTCAAATTAAAGATCTTTTTTACATAAAGCCATTCGATTTAAACCATTTCGTTATGAAAATAAACTACATACAACAAAATTAAACCGTTTGAATAGTTTTAGAAGCAATCGAATAAATCATTCAATTAGAAATACTTTTCATGTTGTCGTAAGTATAAATAGAACAGAAGGAGAACGGCCTTGGCGGGGGGGAGGGGGCAGGCTCAAAGAGTCTCAAATCGTCAAACACCCATTGCTAGTTCTCTTCTCACTTACCTCCACCCCTCATTTCTCCTTACTTTTTCTGTCTGGTTTCAGTACTGTCATTTGATTAGTTTGGTACGTGAGTTAAACTTTCAGTTTTACCCGAATTTTATTTTTTGTAGTTTTCAGTAGTAAATTAGGTATGAAGGTACAGTGTAATACAGTACATAGTGTATTGTAGTAGTGACAATGTCTAGTTTTATAGCTGTATTTACAACAATAAAACTTGATAAACTGTAAAACATAGATTCTTTTCCGTTTGTAATTTAAAATCACTTTCCTGAACGGAAAAACGTGTTTTTCCTAATTAGTGTTCGGACTAATCGAATTTTCGGATTAGCGGGACTCTTACTGTACATGATATCTGTCAGAATAAGTTGGAAAGTGTTCCTTTACACTATAAGTTAGAAGAACAAAAATTCAAGAAAGATATTTTTGGATAAGCCTATTTATTTCAAAATGGTGGAATAGTGAATAACATCTAAGTGCCAAATTTTGATGTGATTGTGCCAAATTTTTGTCAATAGCTTTAAAAAATATCTAAATAAAAAAATCACACAAATAGCTTTCAGAATCGAAGAGATTTAGAAATTATACATTTATAAAATAAACAAATTGTACCTTTGATTGGATGTCTCACCGGGTAGACGCTTTATCTACCGCAGAGGCCACATATGCCAAGAGCTAAATAAGTACATTCTTGGATCTTCCTGGGTATTTACCAGTTTGGTTAGGTTAAAGAAATTTTGTATTCATGTTTTCACGGTGAAAAGATGCAATATCAGTAAGCATATAAATGCTTCTAAGTATCAAAGTAAATCGAGTTACATATTGTTATAGAAATTATATTCTACACTTTAAATTTTAGCCTAAATGCTTGAAACTGATGCCATAATTTTCATATTTGGGCGAAATGTAATAGCCTTGTAATATTAACTGGTACAAAAAGAGAAATTTAAACAGGTATTTATTTATAGAATAAATAATATTTCACAAAACATTATATACGGTAGTTTATTTGAACAAAATAAATAACACATTAGGTTTACATATGAAAAAACACTCAAACAACATAATGTCTATTATTTTCTGGCTACACATCTAATTAACATAAAGCAAGTAAATTTAATAAAAACAGTGCAATTCAGGCATGTTACACATGTAATATTTGTTTTGAATTTTTCTCTGAAAAAACACAAAATAGTGAACACATAAGTAATATTCACCTGAGTATACTATTTACATTATAATTAAGTAATTACACTTATTTATTGTATTATAATTGGTTTTATAAAATATTTTAGAAACAATAGTTTTAAAATTTCAAATAATACATTGTTATTAAACATAAAATTGGAAATAAATGTAATATTGCATCAATAAGTAAAAAAACTGATTATTTTTTCATAAATATTATTATTAATGATCTTGTTTATTAAATGTTAAAGCTAACATTGTCGTTTTGAGTAAAGATAAATACATTTATCTAGGTACATAATAATAGGAATAATACAATAATTTGTATTTTACTTGGAATAAAATTTATACATTTATATTATGTTGTTTCACCTTTTCATCAGACTAGGCAAATTAAGTCAGTACACTTCCTTAAGTAATTACACTTAAAAACAAAAACCTACTACTCTTAGCGAGCAATAAGAAGACCCCTTGGCCCAGGTATATACGTAAGTTGCAGGAGCTGCATTGTGGGCACCTCGCTCCCGTCCTAGATGACATTTACATCCATGTTTACATAAAATTAATGATGATTAATGATAAATATTTTAAACATTTTAGCAAATGAACTTTTAACTTCATATTTATAAGGCCGTGATATTATTCCAAAAATAATGCATTTAATCAATAAAAATATTGTTCGTAAGAATTTATAATATGTTGAATCAAGATTATGTTATAGGTTACAAAATGTATTCTTACGATTTGATATGATCTTTGAGATTTTAATTTTTGAATTAAGTTTTTACTACGAGAGTCGTTCAGTAAGACCTAATCCAAGAGATGGTACGCGGATCACCGAAAAACGTTTGTTTTTTGGAAGCATTATTTAACAGTAGTCAGCTGTTAAATTTTTAGCTTTAAGAACATGTGGTTTCATTGTTGTCATCGATTGAAGCAGATCTCTTTGTTTATTTAAAAAAATGGAGAATAGTAAGTTTTGAACGGTGATAAAACATTTATATTTGAAAGGCTTAATACCGTACCAAAAATCAAAGCCGAATTGGATGTAGTTCATGGCACATCTGCCCTGCGTTTGCCATGGTTTATAATTGTGTAAATGAATTTAAACGTGGGCGTACATCAACAAAAGATGAACATCCTTCGGGACGTAAAGTAGAGCCGTTCCGCCCGAAACAGCTTCCAACTTACCAGCTCCGCCCATTGCAGTGTTACAGTGGATGAAGTAGTACGGAGTTGTGACTACACCCAAAATAATCGATAAAATAAACGATATGATGTTAAATTGCGCGAGATAGTTGAGGTCATAGGCATTTCACAAGGTACTGTGTTTTCAATTTTACATGAAAAACTGGGTGTGAAAAAGTTTCAGCAAGATGGGTGCTGCGTTTGCTCACAGAAGAGAATAAACGCAATCGTGTGGTTGATTCTGAGGCTAATTTGGCACTCTTTCGTCGCATTCCGGATGAGTTTCTGAGTTGATACATAACTGTGGACAAAACATGGATTCACTACTACACGCCAGAGACAAAAGAACAGTCACAACAGTGGGTTTATGAATTCGATCGGGCTCCGAATAAGGTGAAGTCGGTGAAATCGGCTGGAAAGGTTATGGCCACAGTTTTTTGGGATGCAAGAGGAATTATTTACATTGATTACTTTGAAAACAATAACTGGAGAGTACTATGCATCGTTATTGCACAGGTTGAGTGAAGAAATCAAAACTAAACACCCTCATTTGAAAAAGAAAAAAGTCAACTTACAACATCCTCCGTATTCGCCAGATTTGGCCCCCAGTGACGCCTTCTTATTTCCAAACTTGGCTCGGCGGACAACGGTTCGGGACCCCTATAAAATATGATTACTGGAGTCGAGTTTGACTGTTACTTTGTAACAAACAGTGACAAATTCTCTTTGACACCTAAATGCAATGGGTATGAAAAGTGGGGAATTTATTGCCACAAGCCACCAGAATAACGTTATTGCAAAAACAGTGAGTAATAAAGATTATGTTACATATTCCCATAATACTCATAGAACGAAAATGTGGATGCTGAAGCACTTGTGTAGTAAACCAGTATGCAGCTTTGTCAATTATAAACCCTAGAAAGGTCTAACCTTTTAAAAGTTTGACATCAAAGAAATTAGAGAAAGTCTTGTTATCATTTTCAGTTTACACAGTACCTATATGTTATTAAACTAATTATATTAAATTTATCTTCGAAAAATTAATTTCTAAATGTAAAAACTATGTACCGTAAATAAAACATTGCTTGATTTTATTTCTCAGTAACTATTATTAAAACTCGATTTTAAAATATAACTGAATGATAAAACATTTAATTAACTATACAAACAGTAATTATAATATAACAAATATAATTCTAATCAACTATGGTAACTTTATGTAACAAAAGTGAACTTCAATAAGTGTATTAGTAATTACAGTCTTTAATATTTATTTACTCTTTTTAAAGGGGTTTGCGTTGTAACAACACCAGGAATATGTACATACAAAATATTCAAATATAAATATAATGTTCAAATTTATAAAAATTCTGTCAATATACACTATTTTTCAAATTATATGTTTAATTTTTGTTGCACCTAACCAATATTTATTTCCATTTACGTATTATAAGACAAGCTGTGTGTTTGGCTATTTGCAGCTATTGTACAACTGCTTTTTGGCAAACTAAACCAGTTCACTCTAAAGAAGCTTTCACAACACTCACTGCGCATAGGAAAAAAATCAGAGTCATGGGACTTTTAAGTAAATTTAAAGGTATAAACTACTTGCAATAAATTCTTATTTACTGTATATATAGTTGAAAAGCATATGGTTACCTGATTTTTTAACATAGTTATTTGTTTTCACAAAGTTTGACTTTTTGTACAAAGGCAATTGGTGTGAATTCTTAAATAGATACCTTTAGAGGAAATATATTTTGTAAAGAGTCTATCCTAACATTTATTACAGAACACTACTAACTGCACAAAATAAAATAAATATGTATATTTTGTTAACCCTAGAGCTGGTAAACGTCAATAATCGACAATTTTGTTGCTGTGGTGGTATGCGTCGATCATCGATCTTAAAAAAATCGATTGTATTGGAGTAGAATAATAGTTAAATACTGGGGTATATCCAAACAAATCTAAATTTGTTTGTTGTAGGGGCCTAAAGAAAAATTCCAAACTACCAGATTCTGTAATTGTTTAACTAATTCACGCTAAAACTTTATTTAGATGGCATTAACTATGACGTAATTTCTTATTTGTGCGTCTACTCTCCAAGCTGATTTGTGTTGTAAAGCAACCTCGTTATTTTTTAGATTCAGATAATCACTAAGCCTACAACCCCAGTTACAATTCCAAATAAAACTCCAGATATACATGGTGTAATTACAATTATTACAACATCTGTGGAAACATATATGATTATCTTTGTTTATGTATCTAATGAATGTACTTTATAGAAAAAATAAGCTACTGCAGTGAACCTTATGGTAAGACCTAAAGTCGGGAGTAGTAAATGAGCACCGATCATGTTCACCAGAACACGTTTTGGGGTGTCATTAGAAATTATATTATCTTTATATGTGTGCGTACTCTAACGGCCACATTTTAAGTCCGATTTGCCCAAATTTGGTACACACGTTGGTTGTCTACGTCGCTCAGACAAGTTCATCAGCCAAAAATCCAACAACCAGAAGCACGTTCTTTGCCGGAAATAACTTATGTATATATTTATTCGTACTCTAACGGCCGTATTTTAAGTCAGATTTGGTTGAAATTTGGTACACACGTTGGTTGTCTATTATATCGCTCAGACAAGTTTTTTAGCCAAAATAATCCTACAACTAGAATCATGTTTTTTGACCAGAAGTAACATTTGTATATATTTGTTCACACTCTATCTGCCACATTTTAAGTCTGATTTGGTCCAAATTTGGTACACACGTTAGCCGTCTACTTCGCTCGGACTAGTTCGTTAGTAAACAAAATTAAACAACCGGGTGCTCCGTTTTTGATTGGAAGTAATATGTTATGTATATATAATATGTGTTTGCACTCTAACGGCCGCGTTTTAAGTCAGATAGCCTATAGTCCAAATTTGGAACACAAGTGGGTTGTCTATGCTGCTCAGACGAGTTCATTAGCCAAAAACAATTCAACAATCTGAAGCACGTTTTTGAACCGGAAGTAACATATGCTTATATGTGTTCGCAATCTAACAGCCATATTTTGGTTCAAATGTGCTACACACGTTAGTTGTCTACATCCCTCGGACGAGTTCGTTAGCCAAAAAATCCAACAACTGGAAGCACGTTTTTTGTCCGGAAATTACTTTTTTTTTAGATTTTTAGTACGATAACAATTTTTTTTTAGTTTTATCTAAACAAATAAATGTAGGATATTATTCTGCACATTTTGTCTCTTTTTTATACGATCTTATAGCTCGCTTAGTTCCCCCAAAATCGATAAAAACGTAAAATACTAAAACTACCCGGTACAAGTGGGTTATTTTAAGGGGGCATCTTCTGTTCTGAGGCCGACGGCCGACTTGGTACGCTACGAGCAAAGCGAAGCAGTCCATAACTCAAGACCGCAAGGATAAATTAGCGTGTGAGTCGAAGCTGGAGGCTTGGATGCAAACAAAAACAAATTCTACTAATATATTTCGTACACACAGAGGCAGCTATATTCAGCACCTTCGTGAGTAGATCAATATCCCAAATAATTGGTTGACAACTAAAACATACAAACTTAATTTTGGAATGTCAGCGGTTTAGCTGTGTGGTCGAATTATTTAATTTCAAATACTTTTTTGTTTGTTCATCACATAATCCTATTTCATAGCGTTTGCTAGGTCACCCCAATTTTTAGTTATTGTTGTTACCGGTACGTAACATAATTTTATTATTTATTATAATATCCACTATAAATTATACACTTTTTGATTCATCATGAAATTTAGAAAAAAACTGCTATCTTAGATATTTTTATATGAACTTTAGTGTCAGTGAAACATTTTATAAAAATAAAAGAACAAATCACTTTTTTAATAAAAAAAAAAAATACTTAAAATTGTTTTCTGTAATTTTTTACTTGATTCATATTATCCTTGGTATTAAAAAACCTATGATATATAACAGGGCTGTCCAACTTTAAGTGGCCCTAGGGCTTACTATAAATGAAATTGCGGTTGTAAGGGCCGCATCATAAAATAATGTGTATGCAATTTTATCAGTGATTTGTAATAGATACACAAAAACGTGTTTGTTTAATAATTTTTATTTATTTAAAAAAAAATTAGTGGGAAGTTTTGGGATGTTGGTTTTCAGTAACCAGTGTATCAATATCAACATTAATATTTGTTTTTGACAAACGAAGCAACTAAGTAAGTTACTTAACAGACAGGGAACTCCTATATTTTGACTTAAATAATTTCATGTTGGAAAAGCTGAGCATGAGTCCATTTACAAGGCCTAATTTCGCATGTTGGGATTACGTTCTCTTAGGAGTAACTTAAAAAAGTCCATTCCTATTTTGGTTCTTCCATGGTAAAAAGGATCTGACTTTAAATAACACAATTCCTGTTGAAGATGTGCTCTGCTTACGTTTTCAACAGAAATAATAAGGAGCTGAGTACAAACTGAAATTTCTCTTTAAATTTTGTGTAAAGTCGCTAAACCGGTTTTCGAATTATTCAACAGTTGTGTCATTGTATTTTATGTGAGTTAAATATTAAAAACTTCCTAAAAATCCGTTATTTCTTCAAAGTGCTTTTTACAGCTTTGAGAAATGAAACATCATCTTTTTCTAGTCAAGACTTGAAAAGCTTAATTTTATTTTTAAATTTTCGTATGTGGCCATATAAATTGACAATATTCAGATGCTTTCCTTGTAGCTTCAAATTTAAGGTGGGATTCGTTAAGGTGGGATGTCAGGTCTGATAATATTTTGCATCTACAATTTGATTTTCCCGTTCCGTGTCGAACTTCATTTAATTTTTTAAGGAAAGAGGGAATCTTCTTGCATAGAGCGAAGATATGTTGCAAACAGATTGCAGTGTGAAGTAACAAGTCCCCATATGTAGCCTATGCTGCCTTGTATCGATTGCAAGTGGTGTCACATAGCCTATGTAAATTATTGTATTTCATTGTTGATGTAGGAATGACTAGCTTGTGTATATTTGAATTTTTTAGGCATATTTCTATATTTTTGCAGGCCACAAAAAATGTAGTCATGTTTGACAACCCTGATATATACCATGATATCTTTTCTACTTATTTTTAATTTTTATAAAATTATATTGCAAAATTGCCCTACCATTTTATAAAAATGACCAATTCTAAATGAAAAATTTTATAATGACCAGTTCTAGGGTTAATCAGATGCTACAAAATTCATTTGTATATATAAATATGTGATTAACAATACAACTCAACCTATCAAACGTTATTTAAAATATTACAAATAGCACCACTCAAAATAAAATGTAATAACTTATCTAAATATTTAAATCAAGACTAGGCTAAACTTACATTTCTTTGATGCGTAGTAATCGTTTAAGTAAGTTAGTGTAATAATAACTTTTACAACTAAACTTATTCTTTATAGCTATTACAACTAAATTTTAGTAGCCCTACGTAAAATACTTTTTATTTCATAATGTTTTAGAAATGCATCTAAATTACAGAAACTAAGATATAGCCCACAGTTTCATATTTTTTTAAAGCCATTTTGTGCCAAGATTTTATTTATCTGAGGTAATAGACAGACTTTTTAGACCCTCCTTTTTTAAGGTTAACTCGCAATATCATAGATATGACAATGGCTAGTTGCAAAGTTGTACAATTTGATATATTATATACAAATTTATTTGTTTATAGGAGTGATTTATACAGATATTAACAACTATAAATAAGTATTTTAACAAGCAAGACAAAAAAAAGCGAATATGGGCTAAACATTTTTTTATAAAATTATGAGGCTACATATTAACCAAACTCATCTACAGTAAACTCACGATTATCAGCGGAATTGACTTGCGCGGATACCGAGGGTAATCGAATTTCGCAGATAATCCGCAAAATTGCCAATAGCGACTAAACAATGGCCTAAGGTAATATAAAACAGCACGAAAGTGCTTTAAATCAGTGCTTTATTGTACATTAAAAGCACGTACGTGAAAAAAAAACTAAAACTATGTTATGTACATTATTGTATTTACAGGACTTTTTGTTTAGTTTTAAAAAAAAATTGGTCAACTGCTTTTGTTTCTTTGTGTGTGCTTTTCTTTCTTTCAGTCACTACTACTTCTTTATCTGTGACTGAAGATTCTAAGCTAAAAGTATAGTAAAAACTTGTTTTTGTGTATTTTTTCTCTTTTTTTTTAATATAAAATGTTTTACCGTGGATGCAGTGGATAATCCGCAAAGTGGATAATCAAGAGTTTACTGTATTCTGAAACTGCATCATTTTTAACACTTGGACTTGGTCTTTTTTTACCTAACAAAGATTTGTAAGTAAATTGGTGTGAACAATAACTATTCTAAACAGTATGAACTGTTGCTCTATGATATTTTTTAAAGGTAAAAAGCACCAACAGTGTTGAATTAAAATCATCTTTTAATCAAAATTTACCCAAGCAAAACTTTTTTTATAAAGTTGTTTTTTAGGCTACACCCACCTTATTTTTTGACAGCGGTGCAATCCTTTGCTCTCCTGTTGTCGAATTGTCAACACCTCAACACAGCACAATGAACAATACAAAAACAAGGGGAACAGTGTTCAGTGTTTTTTTGTGACTTTGACGACCGTTTTGAACAGGTAACCACCTTTTATATGTGCATTTGTGTTGTTGTTTGTGCTGTGTTGTGGTGTTGACAATTCAACAACAGGAGAGCAAGGAATTGCACCGTGGTCAAAAAATAAGGTGGGTGTAACCTAAAGAACAGTTTTTATAAAATAAATATCACCCCGTCTAAAAAGTTTAATGTCCTTTATAACCAAGCAAAACTGTTATTGTTATTAATTAAATATTGTAATTTACAAAATATTCTAATTACAGCTATGGCTAGTGCTTTCTTGATTTGATAAACTAGCTGGAATTGTATTTGAACATATCGTCTATTTAAAAAGCAATGCACAGTAGAGTCCCACTAATCCGAACTAGTTGGGGCCAGACCATGTCCAGATCACCGAAAGTCTGGATTAACAGGAATTAGGACTAAAATGACATAATACAAGTTTTAGATGGGTAAATTTAAAAAAATCAATGGGTTTTTTTCATAAGCACAACTTTTTCTACTGCTTAGTTTTAGTTTTAATACTGCTGTATTAGTAGTCGTAGATTTTAACCTACAAACTGATGTAGGATTAATGAATAAGTAAAACAGCTTTGTGGATAAAATTAAAAATGTATTATTAATTTTTTCTGACCTATAAATAATACTGTACACTACTGTTAATTAAGAATTTAAAAAAGGAAAGAAACGTTAATTTGTTAACAGGACTACAAAATAAAATTACATTGTTTAAACAAAGCTTCGAGTTTTTGCTCCATTATCACAGTCACTTTATTCTGTTTTGTTTTTATTTAGATTCTTAAACACTTGCATTGAACCTTGGAGCGGTACATAAAAACACACTATAATTATGGTACAAGTTTATTTTGTAGGTGTCAAATGACACCTATAATGAAGGAAACAAAAGAGACTTTCCAGTAGCGCACCGATTATTTGGCTTGGGGAGGAGGGGGGGCGTTTCCTAAGCTCAGGTCAGAGTAATGTATATTATATTTATTCAATAAAATTTAAATTAATGGAAGTTCTTTAACTTATCACAAATTCTGAAACATTATATACTTTTTTAACGTGAATGGGCTTGAGTCAGATAATAGTGCATTATAAACATTCTTTCCACTAAATCACACGCACTGACCTTGAGTGATGATCTAGCCAGCACAACAACGCGCTGCCTTATTAGGACCATGTTATATGAGCGCTGTCAACGCTGGCGAATCTGCGTTAACCGGGCATTGTGAGTTGCCAACGCGTACTGACGCGATAACGACAAGGTGCTATCAACGACGAACCAAGTTAAATAGAGCGCTGTCAACGTGCACTCGCAGCGCAGCTAACAGAGAGGTCAGAGTAGTGAGAAGTATCGATTTTGTCCTGATTCTAGTAGTTATTTTTTATTTCAAAGTGGTTATTGTGTACTCAAAGTGACAAAATGTTTAACATGGAAAAATTATTTACGGTATCGAACAGCAGCCACCTCTATATGACGTCAATTTAAAGGATTATAGCTTTAAACAATTGAAACATTAAGTGAAACTGTCCAGTTTAAACACGATTTGAAAGCACTGGGTCTGTATCCCACCGTTTAGCCTTCGTCATTCACAATTCCTCATAATTATATTCCACAAAAACTGCTCAAGCTGGAATAGCTTTATAACAGGCTCCCAGAGTCTATTAAGAAAATAAAAAACAATACAACTTTTAAAAAGCACCTGAAGGATTTGTTGGTGAGAGGTGGCTATTTCTCTGTGCGTGAGTTTATGCAATAGAGGAATGAGTCTGGGAAAGCTGAGCCCGGATCCTTATTGGTTGTTTTGAATTGTTGGAGTACTGCCAGTGTATTTTATTATATTGTGGATTCTATTTATTGATTGTTTTGTTTCTTTAATTATTATTGTTGTTGTGTTCTCTGACATTTTGTGTATAGGTGACTGGCATACGGGTTTTGTTCTATCTATACAAGCTATTGTTAACACAAGTTCTCACATATCTACTATTATGATTTACCGGTTATGAGTGATTGTTGAGTAATTTTGTGTAATCAGATGTAAGGTGCTTTGTCATGAGGATGTGTTCTCTATTTAACTGAAGCGTCTCAGAAAAATTTTTTACTATTCAAATTGTCCCGTACTTTTTTTTAAATGAAATGAAATGTCCCCAATTTTTGCCTTTACAAATACAATCTAATTGTAATATACAATAAGAAACCTAATGTTACAAATACAATGTTACAATACTGCAAATTGTTATTTACTATCGTTTTTAATAAGAATTACAAATTCACAAAAAAGGACTATTATAAAACAGCACTGAAATTTTGACTGAAACTGGATAAAAGTTGTCCCGAGGAATAATTCGTTTCAGTAACAGAACACAACTCAAAGCTAATAGTATAGAATGCAAACGACCTCCTCCCACCACCCCCACTACATATATCAAAATATGACAGATTTGCAAATTTTGTGGTTAAATGGAGATAAAGGGTATTTTCAGTTCTGGTGGAGGGTTATTTACTTAGCTGGTCTGACAACACTGATGCTCATGCACTCCCAAACTATTATAACTTCATCTTAAAGGCATATTAGTAAGTAGTCAACTCCTAATTTTTAAGTAAAAAATTGAATGTTATAGCCACTCACTAAAATCCCTAAGGTTGTTTAAAACTAGCTTAATATAAAATTCAAGTTAAAGAAAACTTCTAACTTTTGTTTTTGGTCAAATTTTGGCTTGACATGAGAATTGCAAGACATTTAACGAAATATATAAACACAATTATTTTAAAAATGCTCAAATTTATCTGTAAATTTGAATTAAAACACACAAAATTCACAAAACACACTTCTCTAGTCATAACAATTGAAATAAAACAGTTTTATAAAAATAAAATTAACTTTATTATTTTGTATAATCACATTTAAGATATTTATGAAATTGAAGAAGAATGATACAATTCGTTTTGACATGATTACTTCATGCATCACATTCAAGCAAAATTAGTGAAAGTTTTCTTTGCGTATATTTACACCTCAATCAAAATATACTACCTTGCTTTCCCTATTTAGTGACAGTAAGTCAAAAAAATATTTTTACAACTAAATTCTTTCCTATTTGTTATAAGGTACATTTAGCTATTTACAGTAATTTATATACACGTATGATTAGCAAATATAAAAATAAATTTAATTAAGGCTATGCACTTCCAGGTAGAGATCAGTTGTTTGAATTGGTCGTCCATTTAATCGCAGCATCTTTCCATTTGGTACGGACACACAGATCCAAAGTAGGAACATTATCATCTTCTTTACCCGATGTTAAATGTAGTCCAGTTGTATCTGTGGAATTAAAAACAAATTCTTTAACTAAAAGTTAACCCAAAGTCACCTACTCATCACTGATTTGGTGCAGCGGATCGGTTTGCTCTGACTTTTCCTCCCATCAATTCATGAATGAATGGTACTAGACACAAGTCGTAAATGAGTCTGGTTCAAGCTGTGAGTTTGCTGATTCGATAGCCAAACACACTTAAATCCAAACTGATTAATTGATGCTTTTTGTGTAATGTGTTCTCATCAAGATTGGTCTTGCGACTCTAGATATAGTTGAATTTGTGCGTGTACTTACATTGTAATTGTACTACTAAAACTTTAAATGTCTTTTTAAGATAATACAATATTTTTGGAGGTGTTCATAGTGTCATATTAAGAAAAAAACATGTCTATAAAATATTAAAATACAGTGCTCTCTCGGTAATCCGGCAGATATCGGACCGGAGCACTGCCGGATTACCAAAAACGCCGGATTACTGGAAAATATCGAGAAAAACGCAGATACAGTATCATTTGAAAATCAGTTTTAATTGCATTGTACTATAAAAAGTAAAAAAAGTACAAAAATACATCATATAACTCACACTATTCCTTGGAAGTAGACGGCTGGAAATATGCATCGATTGTCTTTTGCTTTTTACGGTTGAGAGACACTTTGAGAACTTGTCGCCTACGTCATCAGTTGTCAATGCGTTATCCTGTGAATCCACGAGTTGTTCGTTTACCACATCTCGCAGAAGATTAATCTCCCTCTCTTCACTGGCTCTTCGGTTCATCTTTTTTGTACTGATCCAGTAGTGTGTCATGTCTGGCCATAGGGGTTTCCAAGAGCAAATGATGACTTTCTCGTTAAGATTTTCCCAAGCATTAGCGAGCGAGTATACCACGTCTTTCAGGTTTATTTCTTTCAAGGATGCAATAACACTTTCATCCTTAGACAACACTTTGTACAATAAGCTCTTTTTGTACTGCATTTTAATCGACTGGATAAGGTTATGGTCCATTGGTTGTAAGAGGGGGGTCACATTCGGCGGTAAGAACATCACACGAATAAAACTATCGGCTGAATTCAACTCATCTTCATCGGGGTGGCCAGGGCAGTTGTCTAAGATAAGCAAAGCTTTTTCTGGTAGTTTCCGCTCCTTCAAAAATCTTTTCACTGATGGTTTAAAATGTTCATTAAACCATTCAGTAAATACGGACTTATTCATCCACCCTTTGCTCTGGCTCATGTAATCAACAGGAAGTTTGACGTTTTTAAATGCCCTAGGACTCTTCGCCTTTCCTATGACTAGCATTGTCACCTTATGTGCACCGCTTGCGTTTGAGCAAGGCATGAAAGTGACCCTATCCTTAGCCAATTTTCGTCCAGGAGCACTAGCTTTCTCCACGATGCACAAATGTTTTTTTTGGCAACAACCGCCAAAATAAACCACTCTCGTCCGCATTGTAAACTTGGTCAGGAGTTAAATCACTTTCTTGGATAACCTGTTGGAACCTTTCTTTATATGGCTCAACAGCGCTTTTGTCACATGAAAGTTTCTCACCCGTTGTACTTAGCAGTCTAATTCCATAACGTTGTTTGAATTTCTGCAACCATCCCTCGCTGGCTTGGAAATCATCCTTTTTTGTAATTTTCCGGTAAAATTCCCTAGCCTTTCCTTTAAGGATTTCACCAGAAATTGGTGTATGCCTACCACGTTCTTGTAAAAACCAAGCATATAGACTATCGTCAACTTAAGGATTTTCACCAGTTTTCAATGTCTGTCGATTACTTTTTAAATTTTCATTTATCTTAAAAAACGATTTTATTTTATCACTGTTTTTTCTTATGTCATGAACTGTAGCTCGACCAACACCGTATTCGTTAGCAACACTAGTTAACGTTTCGCCCTTTTCAAGCCGCTTTAGGATTTCATGTTTATCTAACAAAGATAGAGTTTTATGTTTACGTTTTTTCTGCACGGATGCCATCGTCAACACAACACTACACTACAACTGTCCTATACTAAGCAAGCAGGTACACACGCGGGACAGATTGAGAAGCACTAAATGCAGTGCGATCGTGACTAAGACTGACGGAGTGAGTGAGGGGGGCATGCGTGAGTCATCACTTTTGGCGCCAATGCATTGTTTACTCAGATACTAGTCTTGTCGCTGCGTGGGAAACATTGTACTGTACTGTATTGGGGACGAATTATTCGAATACAAAACGCCGGATTACAGAGGGAGTACTGTAATGCATATCAGAATAAACTTTTACTATTCATATCCAGTAAACGTAGATGGAATATGTTCTTATTTCGTTTTAAAAACGAGACAAAATTGTTTTTCTATTAAAGTAATTGCACCTATCAAAACACTAACTTCCACCTTTTTGGACAAAACAGACGACATAACATATCTCACAATAAAGGGCACACCATGTTCAGTAAGGTAATGAACTTGTCTAAATAAGTCCATGTAATAGGTTGACAAATGTGAATTAGTTGCAATTTAAATCAAGATTGTTTATCTTCAGATTATTAATTAGATAGGTTGATAGCTCTTAGCAAAATAGTGCAAACATTTTAGTTGTTGCCAAACAACAAACGTCCGAAAGGTCCATGTCTCTAGATGTGTTAGTTGGCCAATGATGAAGTGTTTTTTAAACGTACTGTGATAATTTGTTTAAATGTTTTGTATCGTGTTTATTTTAAATTATGACTCAGTGAAAAATTATGTGTACATCATGATTGTGTTCGTACTTGACTTGAAAATGGAGATGAAACTCAGAAAACGGTAGTCCCATCAAATAAGGACAAAAATGAACTGTAGATGGACATCAAGGTATATAAACATAATTATAATAATATAGTGATTTATTTTTATTTGTGAGCCTGCCTAAATGTTGCGTTTAAACACTTAATACAACTAATTATGTACTAATTTAGCATTTCATTATTATAGTACATATGTTTGAAAAGGAAACCCCTCACACAACTCATTGATTAAACACTCGAATAAAAAATTAATTTAGCCTTCAGTTGTTGCTGCCATTAGTACAGTAAATATAAAAACCTAAACTATGTCATAATTAATATTTAATTATCTGAAATATACAAACCGGAAAATAAAAAGAAAAGTACAGTATTAGCTCAGTCGGTATAGGTTACAACTACCAGTAATTTGAAATACGGCTGATTTTTTTTTATAAGTACCTTAAAGTATGTAGATTAACATAAAAAAAAGTTTACCAGTCTATCGATTTTCCAAAGTTGAAAAAAAATCGATTATCATTTTTTTTTTTTGATTATCCTTAATATTTAGAGCTGGGATAAAGATAGGGAAAAATAAAAAATACCACCGTGTAGGGGAGGTATTTTTCAACAAAAAAGGTCATATGTATTTATTTCGTCCGAACAATGGTTTGTCTGAAAAAAATTTGATAATGCAGCTATGTATTTTGCAGCAGGGGAAATCATTAAAAGCATATATAAAGCATTGGCTCATTCTAAATTGGCCAAATTTTAATATATCGAATTGAAACTTGACATAGGAGTTAAAATATATATTTTAAACATTTATGCTGAGTCTCAGCTTGTTATCTTGAAAATTACCCGATCTAGAGCAACTTGACTTTTCAATGGGTTTCTCGATTTTAGGAGTACCGGACCCACCAATTCATTTTAAACAGCTCCAGTTTAGAAAATTTTCAAAATATCAACCTGAAAGTTGTTTTACAAGTTAAATATATAGATTCAAACAAGATCAAGGAGTATAAACCTTTTTTATTATTTACTTTTCAAAGCACAAGTAACTTAAAAAAGTATAATTTTAGACCTTTTTAGATTTTTCATCAAAACGCTTGAGTTAATCGGCTGCAGATTAGTCAATTTTTTAAATATAGTTTTTAAAATAAGTATAGCAAAAAACAATTGTGTTTTTAACTTCTGTATCAATTTTTAAATCGGTATATTCAAAAATGTTGAAAATGGAGTCGTTGAATCCAAAGGTGTTATAGTTAAAACGAGATAAGTAAAACAGAAGACTATTTTCAAGCGCCTCGTTTTTAAAAATAACATGAAAAAAATCGTTCATACTTACTAAAAATATTTATACTGGTGTACTCAACTTGTAAAACAAATTTGATGTTGATATTCTAAAAATTGACGAAACTGGAATAGATTGCAATTAGTTCGTGGGTCTGGTACTCCTAAAATCGATAATCGAAATCGACTCCTAGATCGGGTCATTTTCAAGATAACAAGCTGAGACTCAGCATAAATGTTTAAAATATATATTTTAACTCCTACGTCAAGTTTCAATTCGATATATTAAAATTCAGCCAATTTAGAATGAGCCAACTCTTCATATATATGAATAAGATGTCCCCTTTTAGTGATTTCCCCTGCTGCAAAATACATACTTGCATTATCGAATTTTTTCCAGACAAACCATTGCTCGGACAAAATAAATGCATATGACCTTTTTTGTTGAAAAATACCTCCCCTACACGGTGGTATTTTTTATTTTTCTCTATCTTCATCCCAGCTCGAAATATTAAGGATAATCGGGAAAAAAATGATAATCGATATTTTTTTTCGAATTTGGGAAATCGATAGACTGGTAAACTTTTTTTCATGTTAATCTACATACTTTAATGTACTTATAAAACATAAATCAGCCGTATTGTAAATTACTGGAACTTTTGGTCTAAATTTACCCCTACCGACTGGCCTATATTATGTAAATTTAAAAAATGTATTGGACCTGTCCTGTATATCAAACTAGACGAGTAAATTATGATTTTTGTCTATAGAAAGATTTTATTTAAAAAAATGTCTTAAAACTTTGCTTGCTAACTTATTAATAAAAACCTTAAAAACTGCAAATCCCACTAACTGGTAATGGTTAAGTAATACTTAAAATATTGAGGAGAAAAAAATAAAAATATATTCACAAAGAAGTTCATTCCACTTGTAAAAATGAGAGTCGTTAAATTTGACAATAACAGAAATATAATACTTAAAAATTTGTTTTCCTGAGCTTCTTTGACACAAACCAAACTCAATTATAAGGTATATAGTATAATAGTATAAATTATAAAGTCTACAGAACAGATTTATTTAAAACGTCTTCAAACTCTAACTTTTGCAAAACTTCATTTTCACTGGCCATAGTAGTGGATGATGCAAAATCTGTTTTTTTTTTTTAATTATGTAAGTTCCCGGATTGGAAAATGATAACAGATTAATAAGTCGGTATAACCATTCACTATATAAGTACTAGACTAACCGAGCTAACGGGCGGTCTGTACCGCGGTCCAGGACCATGAGTAGACGTAGTACAGGACCATCTCGCTAGGAGTCGTACGAGCAGCACCGGTATTTGGCAAAAGACAGAAACTTGTACATGTACACAAAATAGCAGAAAACGTACTTTGTGAAACGTATACTTGCAGAATACGAAACGTTGTTTTCATTATTAGAGTGAACTAAAGGTTCTTGTTGTCACTGAAGCTGCCTACTTGATGTTGGCTTATCAGTTTAAAAAAACTTCAAAATCAATCCTTTACTTTGATCTTTATTGCGTTTATTACTGTACCACTCATCTTACTAATATAATAATTCTACTGAAACGTTTACCCTTTAACGTTTGTTAACGCTATTGATACCTATTTCTGAAGATCTACCGTGCTGTTTGTTATAAATGACAGAAAATGTTGTCATTACTATAAAAAACTTATGAAATGTCAATTTTATTTCATGGGCATATTTAAAAGGGCACTTTTTAAGTTTTTTGGGTTTTATATTAAAATCCTATTATTTCTGAAGATCTACTGGCTGATTTTAGTTCTGTTTCTTTTAAATGACAGAAAACGTTGTCAATACTATCAAAAAATAATTATGAAATGTCAATTTTATTTCATGGGCATATTTAAAAGGGCTCTCGTTTTAGTTTTGTGGGTTTTATGTTAAAATCCAATTGATAGCTATTTCTGAAGATGTACCGGGCCGATTTTAGTGCTGTTTGTTTTAAATAACAGAAAATGTTGTCATTACTATCAAAAAATTATGAAATGTCAATATTATTTTATGGTTTTATAAAAAATGGCACTTTTAGAGTTTTTTGTTTGTTTTATGTTAAAATCTTATAGATAGCCATTTCTGAAGATGTACCGGGCCGATTTTAGTGCTGTTTGTTTTAAATGACAGAAAATGTTGTCATTATTATCAAAAAATTATGAAATGTCAATTTTATTTCATGTGCATATTTAAAAGGGAACTTTTTGGATTTTATGTTAAAATCCTATTGATAGCTATTTCTGAAGATGTACCGTGCCGATTTTAGTGCTGTTTGTTTTAAATAACAGAAAATGTTGTCATTACTATCAAAAAATTATGAAATGTCAATATTATTTTATGGTTTTATAAAAAATGGCACTTTTAGAGTTTTTTGTTTGTTTTATGTTAAAATCTTATAGATAGCCATTTCTGAAGATATACCGTTCCGATTTTAGTGCTGTTTGTTTAAAATGACAGAAAATGTTATCATTATTATTAAAACATTATTGAATATTATCAATTTTATTTTATCGGTATATTTATAAGGGTACTTTTCGGGTTTTTTTGGATTTAGTTTAAAGCCTTTTCCGGTTGATATCGGTTTCTGGAGATCAACCTGGTCGATGGTGCGGTTTGATTTAAATGAAAGAAAATGTTGTCATTATTATAATAAAATTAAGAAATGTCATTTTTATTTCATCAGTATATTTATAAGGTCAATTTTAGATTTTTTTTAGTTTTAGGTTTTTTATTGATAACAATTTCTGGAGTTCTGCGTGTCCGATTTTCGTGTCGTTGGTTTTAAATGAAAGAAAATCTCATTATTTTAAACAAATTATTAAATGTTATTTTTCGATTATTTTGCACTTTTGAGCTTTTTGTTTTTAGGTTAAAACAATATTTTTTTTTATATGATTTTAGTTTTTTTCCAGTGAAAACTTCATTAGGTTGGGCACTTTTTGCATGGAGAAAAATGATTGAACTCGCTTCACCGTCATCGTCATCGCACTTATACAAAATGTTTAAAGGTTCCGTCACATCTCCGCAATTATTTAAGGTTCTGTTGCATCCCCGCAAATATTTAAGGCTACGCCGCATCTCCGCAACTATTTTAGACACAGTCGCATCCTCGAAATTATTTAAGTCTCTATCGGATCTCTACAATTATTTAAGGATCCATCCCATCTCCACAAAGACTACGTAGCATCTTCGCAATTATTTAAGACACAGTTGCATTCCCGCAATTATTTAAGGCTCCGTCGCTTATCCACAATTATTTAAGGTTCCGTCGCATCTCCACAATTATTTAAGATCTCATTACAACATTATACATTGATTAAAAAAATACTTCTTAATAACTCGAAAATAAAGTTAACTATATGAACCTAAAATGTTTTCACTTCTGACGGCAGACCCACGACTGCCTGTTTTTAAAATGTCATTTTTATTTCATCAGTGCATTTATAAGGGCACTTTTTGAATTTTGGTGGTTTTATTAAATGTCATTTTTATTTCATCAGTGCATTTATAAGAGCACATTTTGAGTTTTGGTGGTTTAAATACCCTTTTGATTTTATACCTATTTCTGGAGATCTGTCTGACCAATTTTAGTGGTGTTTATTCAAAATAAAAGGGAATATTGTCTTTATTATCAAAATGTTATGAAAAGTAATTTGTATTTCATCGGTATTCTTATAAATTTACTTTTTGAGGTTTTTTGGTTCTAGATTAAAACACTTATACTACATATTTATGAAGATCTACCGGGCCCATTTTAGTTCTGTTTATTTGAAATAAAAAGAAATTATTATTAAAAAGGTATGAAAAGTAATTTGTACTTCATCCTAATACTTCTTATAAGGACACTTTTTGAGGTTTTTTGGTTCTAGATTAAAACCCTATTGATACCTATTTCTGGAAATCTATGCAACCGATTTTCGTGCGGTTTGTTTTAAATGAAAGTAAATGTAATTATTATCAACAAAATAAGAATTGTCATTTTTATTTCATCGTTTATTTATTAGAACTCTTTTTTAGTTTGTTAGGTTTTATTAAATTTCTCAGTTTCTCAATTTCGCAATTAAATTTCTCAGAAAAAAGTAAAAATTGGCTGAAATTGATTGTGAAATATTCAATTGCTGAATAATAGGCCTTGCTAATTTGTAAGGCATAGTTTTGAGGTTAACAATCTTGCAACAATTTTTAATATATTTGAGTCATAACTTCCCATGCTACTCTTCAATTTTCTTTTCTCCCGTCGGTAAGAAAACAGCAAAGGTTTTTTTTACAGTAATTTGTATAAATATATCCAACTCCGCTGATATTTTTCGTCAAGCATCTAATTTCATATTTTTGATAAAATGATAATTATTTAGATGATCCCAAAGAATGGATTCGTTTCTATAGGATTCTATTAATTTAATTTGCTTCTGAGCAATCCATACTTAATCAATGAATACCGGTAGGCTATATTGGAAAACAATAATCAAATGCGCGGTAAAAACGACAAACCTTTCACGCTCTCGTCCAAATATGTTCGGCGAACATTCAAAGTGTTCTTTGAAAATACCGACAGGATATGTATCTCTGCGCCCGCGCGTGCGACCCGTACAAATATGACGAATTCAATGCGCACGAGCTGTGCGAGCGCCGCGCAGCGAGTAAGTGTGTACGTACCTTTACAATGCTTTACAGTAAAAAGGACTGTGTTATTAAGACCCCTGTAATTTGTTAAACCTGTGTTATTTGAAAAAGATGATACATTTTATAAGTTCATCATGAAAAATAAATTATAAAACATATTTGAAATATATATAAATATGTTCCTTACCCGCCACATCGTCTGATGCTGTCATCAGATACAAGGCTCTAAATTTTTTATTTTTCCCCAAAATGGACTCTTGGCCAGGCCTCCGGGCTGTCTAGTTTCCTTTGAAATTTCATGTAACCTTCTTTTGATTTTAGGAATAATAATCCGGTCTATGAAGAAATTGCGGTGCTTCTCACAATCTGTTCCAACTTTCATCCATCTTTCATTCTTTTTAAAAATTTTCTGTTTTGATTTGAATTTAATCTTTCTTACAATTCCAATGGAATGAATGCGTTTGTCGAAAATTTTGTTAAATACGGACAATACTATGTGGGTTATATTGGGCAGGTTTCATCATTTGGATTTATTAAACTGCCAGTTTTGAAAGATCGGTTGTTAATTAAAAGATTGTCTGCAGATGCATGAGCCGGTAAATCACAGGAATTGTCAGAATTTGTCCCATCAATGCAGTTGGGACTCTTGAATTTGTTATTTGTGGCATGCAAAGAAAATATTTATTAGTCTTTGGAATAAATTGTGTTTAAGTGTTCTTTAGAACAGATGAGGTACAATCCATATGGGACTAGATTATGTCAACGATGATAATTTAAAAATTTAATTATCAACCCAAAAGCCCAAATATATATATTAATTATTAGTTCAGACCCCGAAAGAGGAGCGACTCGAAGGATCCTTGCCCGGGCGAAGATTTTTCCTTGAGCTTGCTCTGCCCACAACTATCACCATTGACTATAAACAAAACCATTTTTGTTATGATTGTCCTAAAAAATATTTTTTTACATCAAAATTCTTGTTTCAACAGGACTTTTACAGTGATGTATCACATGACTATTGGTCCCATTTGAAAATTGTGAGTTACCCCCTCCCCCACCAACCCCCTTTCGACCAAAATTGAACAATATTATGTTTCTTTAGCAGCCCCTCACTGTAACGAATATTGCCGCAAACCGCATTTAGCTATCTTAACAAATAAAACCAAGATAAAGGAGGGTGCAAGATACTTTATATCCACCCTGTATAATATACTAACTGACCCGTACCGCGTTGCCCGTGGTGGTTGGTATTTTCAAATTTTTTCACATAATTGTATTCTTTCTAAGTTTTTCTTGAATACCCGAGCTTATCCTACTGGTCATGAAAAAACGACTGCGCTATTTAGGAAAGCACTGAAAATTGTATTCCTGTAAACTACTAACATGAAAGTTTTTACTAAGTTTGACTTTCACTTAATTAAATTGGCAATGTTGCGAGCACCTACGGCCTTAGAGGAAGCTACATACCACATTTCATTCCAATTCGTTCTTATAGGCATTTTTAGTAACTTTGACCCCCCCTCCCTAAAAATTTTTTTAACCCTTTCTTAGCGAGCACCTACGGCCCTAGAGGAAGCTACATACCAAATTTCAAGTTTCTAGCTCAACTATAAATTTATTATGGAAATTTTTAGTATTTTTTACCCTAGCAAACATCCCCTAAAATTTCGAATTTTTTGAAAACCTTTCTTAGCGATCAACTATGGCCCTAGAGGAAACTACATACCAAATTTCAAGTTTCTAGCTCATCTAAAAATGTCTTATAGGAATTTTTAGTAACTTTAACCCCCCCCACCCCCCC
>JAGFPH010000173.1:264055-276013 GCA_018207615.1 Philaenus spumarius | reverse complement strand
GGTCCTTGATAAGTGTGCAAAGTTTAAAATCAATCAGACGTTTTGAAGGGGGTGAAAATCACGTCGTGTTCTAGGGACCATGATCAGTGCTTACTTACTACACCCAACAAAATTAATATTGCACTGTCATTGGTCCTTGATAAGTGTGCAAAGTTTAAAATCAAATCCGACGTTTTGAAGTATAGGAAAGTATACGAAGAAAGGTATAAAAAGGCACTTTCCGGATTTAACCAAGTCAAAACAGTAAAGTTTGATCTAGGACAAGACCAGCGAACACCAGCATCAGACCTTGTGTTGTAAAAATAGTAAACCACAGGAAACGTAGTGAGCCGACAATAATTGCCCGAGCTGATAATGAACTAGTTCGTGATTTCACCACGGAGCGCTGGCATACTGCTACGCAAAAGTTTTGCTTCAGTTTATTGCTGATAGGTGCGCCTGCTGTGCCGTCGTTTTTCCCGGCATCTACTATTACTATGGGCTTGGGAAGTCTATATATAGTCAATGGTATAACTTACCTGTATGCTGTCATCCAATCCTCATTTTTTACCTTGTGACAACCGCGGTTTCGGGTTACCTCATCATCCGGTCACATTAATTACAATACAAAAACATGAAAATAAAATAAAATAAAATCACATCACTCACTGTTAATTGAGATCGTCGTAAAACATTTGTCACAAACACACGAACATAAACACAATGCACGGAACACAAAACAAGAACGCTAAAATATGTGCACATGTTACTTGGCCGAGGGTAAGTGGACTAATGAGTTTAAGTTAGGATGTTATCGGAAATTGCTGCCTGAATGTGTGCCAGAAGGTGAACGGAAGGGGCTTTTTTTGTTCTCGATATCAATTAAGGTATCGAACACAATGTTGGCTTGGAAAGACACCTTGTCATTCAGTAGGTGTTTATTATTTACTGGTCTTAGAAGCCCTATAGATGGTGAACTCCTCCCATGTGTCCATATAACGGCCTTTATTACATAGATGCAAGATGCTCATATTAGTATTGAAATCACTGTAGCTATGGAGACTATTTATCAGGTGCTCGGCGAAATTTGATTTGGGGGGGGGGGGGTTTAGATTATTTGTGCTTTTTGGCAAGTGCTCCTTGAATCTCTTAATGAAGGGCCGGCCCGTTTGGCCTATATAAAAACGGCCAACATTTGTTCGTGTGTTTGTGACAAATGTTTTACGATGATCTCAATTAACAGTGAGTGATGTGATTTTATTTTATTTTATTTTATTTTCGTGTTTTTGTGTTGTAATTAATGTGACCGGATGATGGGGTAACCCGAAACCGCGGTTGTCGCAAGGTAAAAAATAAGGATTGGATGACAGCAGACAGGTAACTTATACCTACTTATTAAATTAAAATCTGTTTTGCACCATAGCATTCCTATGGTAGTTTTAAAAATCTCCATTTTTTAAAACAATCTTTCCTCGGTAGTATTGGTGATCATCAGTGACAAATATATTTTCAACACTGTTGTTACATTGTTAAAAGAAACATTAAATATTATCAACTTCGACAAATCTACTCAAAGTACTCAACTGGGTATGATAATTTATTATAGTGTAAACACAAAAATTTCAATTACCTATTTGAAGTATAATTTCATCATTATAGCCAATCATTCCGTCATAATGATGCAGTTGGAATTGCCTTTCTGCTCGCCAATCACTCACAAGTTGTTTACGAGCTGAGAAGATAACACTAAAATGGTTCCCACTATTTACTAACCATATTGGATATCTTGGTGTTTTCAAATTGGATCCAACCTAAAAGTCATAAAACATTATTATTTACCTACCTAATTTTCTGCACTTTTAATAAACTTTTAAGAAGAACTTTAAGTTAATCATCATTTGTAATCATGTAAGGAGAGTTTTTAGATTGATAATTTGGATTGATCTGAATTATTCAGATCCAGATGACCGTATATTTAGTTTGTATATTTTAACATCAAGGTTGGACTCTGATAACAATAAAAGTTTAAACATATTCTGGAAATATCGCGTATTAATTTTATTTTTCCGTCGCAATAGTTTACTATTTTGATGTTTAAGAGGCAATGTAGTGAACCATCGGAGGGTTATTAAGTATTATATTTATAGTGTTTCGTAATATTTTCAGTAGGCCTGTGCGAGAACTCGAACGCCAAGCTTTTTAGTATTCGGCTCGGCTCGGCTGGAAAACAAAAACAGCTCGAAAAAATTTGAGCTGAGCTTTTTACCTCTGATAGTAATAAACACCATAAATAAGTTAATGAAAATGACACCAACTACTTAAGAAATGTGTATTTATTTATTTTCCTTAACAAACGTTCCCATCCTGCCCATATTTCATCGTCTACTGAAGAGTAGAGATGGGTGATATTTTTATACCGGGGACTTTGGAGCTAATACTTGTCTGTCACTGATTGGCCCGGTGCCAAAAAAGAAAACTAAATAGCTCCAGCTCCAAAAGAACTACGCATGCGCTAGACCAATACCTAGGTTTAAGTTCAGCTTCATTTAGTTACAGCTCCTTTCTAAAGGTCTGGCGACGGTGTAGTACGCTACACCAACGCGTCACTAATGTTTGATGTTCAGCTTCTTTCAGTTACAGCTCCTCCCTGGCCCGGTGACGGTGTTAATACACTAGACCGTGTCGCTAAGTTTTGATGTTCAGCTCCTTTAGTTACAGCTCCTTTCTGAACCGGTGACTGTGTTAATGCTCTAAACCAACAGGTGGCTAAGGTTTGATATTCAGCTCCTTTCAGGCCTGGTCGTGCTACATCCATCCTTACTATGTGAGCGGCTATTTTCTAAATCTGGGTATGTGTTGTTGAATGCTCGTCCAAATAGACTTAGTTCATCAAATGTGAAACAAGTAGTTTTTAAAAATACAAATATTAAATTTATTAAATAAGTGTACATTAAAAAAAGACATAGTTAGTAAATCTTACATATAGGATGACTGATAAAAGTGTGGCAGTAGTTTTACTCTGAAGCTATAACAAAAGTTTTTCTGCTTTATGTGTTCATATTTTTGAATTATTGCATCAGCCCAAATGTTTTGTGTAGTTTTCTAGTAAACCTACTTGGTTACCATTTGTTTTTAGTAAACTTAATTGCATTTTTAGTTACCTATAAAAATTCTGTTTTTTATCATACCAGATATATGTAGTTTATAATTAATAGTTTAGTAAGCAGATTTACATATTTTCTTTTTTGTTTATATTATTTTACATTTAACCAATAATGTTTTGTATAGTTTTCTAGTAATCGTACTTAATTACCAAATTAACATAATGAATGACGTTTATAAGCTGGGTCATATAGTTAGGAAGTTTACGGTAGGCAAACAATATTAAATTTCTGGCATTTAATAAAACAGCGACTATAACAACAAAACAATATTTTGCATTGTCGATCCACAAGCACGGTAGATCTAGCCGTTCCAGAATGTTGTCACCGGTAAAAAATCACTGAAGTACAATCCAATATTTTGCGTCGATCTATTCACACTGTAGCTAAAGCCATTAAGTTTGCCACCGGTATAAAAGTACCAGTATAATAAAGAGCCAATATATCTTAGGAGCTGTAACTGAAGTCACCGGTCCAAAAAAGTAACTGGATCGACCACCTCTACTGAAGAGCTAAAAATAAATACCGCACTGTGTGAAGACGATGCACGAAGCAGTAAAGGACAAAGGCTGTTGCCTGTTACTGCGGTAATAGGTGACAACAGAATCTATTAGTTTCGTCATTTAGTGCGAGTACGAAATAGCTGTGTTTTCTTTATGAACACAGTAGTTATTAATCTGCCGAAAAGTGACAACATGAAAAAAATTATAGAGTGAAAAAGTAATACCAAAATAATAAAAATAATATCGAAAAGTAACAAAGAATAACATCTGATATGAAAGCCGGTAACAGTTACGTTCTAGTTACCAAAAGTTCCAAAAAGTAGCGGTGATTTATAGTTGCCTACGGTATGTATTCGTCGAAAATAGGTTTTGTTGTCTTTCGTATTTTTGCCACCATGGCCAACAAAATTACCCCGCCACTGCCCACAAATCAAATGTTAATTATTCCACTTTTATGAACGTAGGGCATTTTTATCGGTATATTATTTTCTGCACGATAGTTCATCCTCTAAGTAGTATAAAAATATTGAATCTTATTTTCTCTATTAACGTCAACTGAAACCAGAGTCAACATTTTTTAATATTTTTTATTTACCGGTACTCGAGATTTAGTTTTCTTTCAATGTGATTAAATCAAGGCCTGTTTAACTTTGGTTATTATTTTGTACGTGATACATGTTTGTGTTTCCCACGTTAACATTGTCTTTCCTTACTGAAAGGATTGAATATAACCTGTTACCGTCCAAACAAAGACGAAACGGTATAAACTTGAGTGTCCCGGTATTATTGTTTGACGTTTTGTGCTTGTAAACAAGTGATTGAAGTGAATGTGGCCAGTGAAATTATACTTTTACAGTTTGAGTTTACAGTTACTTCGGCTCGCATTAAAATGCCGTAGTATTGAAATCCTTATTGTGTGTCTGTCTGTTAATACGATATATGCACTTATAGACGTCGCGTCGTAGAAAACTTCTGGTGGTGAAAAAGTCTTCGTAATTTTATTGCGGAGAGTTTAAAAGCTTTTGAGCTTTCTCTATCCTGAGTCGTAGCGTGTAGGGGTCATGTTTTTGGATCAAAATTTTGAAAATACAGTGTGGGGTAATGTTTTACAAGTTTTTTGGTACGGGAAACCCGATTTTGAGAGTTAAAAAGTCGTAGCACGTTTTGGTCACGTTTTTGGGTCAATATTTTGAAATACAGTGTGGGGTAACGTTTTATAAGTTTTTGGGTACGGGTAAACCGATTTAGAGAGTTAAAAAGTCGTAATGCGTCGGGGTCACGTTTTTGGGTAAATATTTTGAAAATATTGGGTCAAAATTTTGAAAATACAGTGTGGTGTATTGTTCTATATGTTTTTGGGTACGGGAAACCCGATTTTGACAGTTATTTAAAAATATATATATATTCATAAGTTATGGCAGAGGGTGAAAAACCAACGCCTTCTACTTCTGGACTGTCCAAAACTACGTCTGTTATTCAAGACTTGTAAAGGTTCAAAACACACAAAGGTTCCATATAAATTATATTACAACTTATCAAGATTGAAAGAAATGATAATTAATTAATTATTATGTCTTCATTTCATAGTTATGTATGTGTGTAATATGTTTATTGTAATGTTATCTTGCTAATATACTATACAGGCCTACTTATTTACTCTAATGCTGTTAAAATTAAGTATTTATCGATTTAATCCCCGATTGTTACCTAGTACTACACCTAAGTTAAGCAGTAAAAAAGCTCAGCTTGTCAAAAGCTGGAATTCGTGAGCTTTAAAAAAAGTTCGGCTCGGCTCAGCTTGAACTCAAAAATCTTGGCTCGCACAGGAATAATTTACAGTAGTGACTGAGGTAAGTAATTCGGTAATTGAATTGGAACTAATTAAACATAACATTTAACTTTGTATTTACCACTTAAGTACTATTTCTACTTTTAAACATAATAAAATAGCAATAATCAAGTTGTATTTTTATGTTTTAAACCTTTTGGGACCATCTGACGATATTTCACCGTAGTTAATTAAGTAAAAATAATGCATTTATTATTTTTTTGAAGATTTATATTGGAATTTATAATAATAATTATTAAAACATAATGTTAATAAATATGTTGAAATAGAAAACAAACGGTGTTAATGTCCGGAACATCTTTAGCGAATAGCGATAAATTTTTGGAAATTTTTAGTAAAAAAAATTTGTCCTTGGGAAATTACGAGTGCTAAAACATTTTCTGCACCCCTGGCATACATTGTTTTTGTTTTGTCTGAGAAATATACCATCAAGTAAGCTAAGTATGTCAGCTCACAGGCAACATGTGGTGACATGTCAAATTGAAGGCAGTGGAATGATTTAAAGTCCAAACAATATGAATAAATTTTTTTACATTGACCGAATGAAATGCTGTATTGAATAACTGATTTAGGCTTAAGTACGGTACATTAAATTACTACAATTTTTAAGACACATGAATGGATATTGAAGTAGTTTTCACCATTCTATAAAGTATTTCTAACTGAAAAGTGAGCTGAGCAATAGAGTGAGCAGTAAAGATTTTAGTGACAGTAAATTACAAGTTTTTCAGTTAATGTTTGCTTTTAAAATTATAGATACAAATTTGTATTTAGTACCTGGCAAGAGTTATAGTGTTCATAGAGTGAGAGGAAACCAATATCAGACCTCTTTGTTACTCCTTTCAGTAAACACGAATCCAGCTGCATATTGTTGTCAAAAACATTGGATACAGCTTTTCCTGTGAGAAGTAATGTCACCAACTCCAGAGCGCATGTTCCGTTGGATGATATTAGATCACTGGCAACATCATCCATGTCTTCTAGCACACTAGATTAACAGAAAGTTACAGTCATGTTTTTATTCTTAATTAGGTTGAGATCCTTAAATCTAGCAACAGTAGCGGATCTAGGGAGCAGTTTAGGGGTGGAGAATAAAGGGTCAATCAATTTCAAATGGTCCAGAATTAGTTTTATTGGTTGCTTGCCATTTAAAAAAAAAGTTTGCCTTAGTCCATTTATTAATAAATATAATCAAGCTTGACTCGTGAGAAAAAATGATTTCTAGGAACAAAAACATATAACACAAATCTCCCAAAAATTTGTGTTTTCATTTCTCGTATTCGTCAAACACATTTCAATGACAAAGTCCTCATTCTCAGTGATATTTGAGCTACAACGTAAATATAACTCTAACTAGCAGTTATAATTTGGGCCGCTAAGGCGGGATCAAGTAATTAAGTTTAGTTGTCAAGAGGTCGAGGAGGTGAGCATCACAAAGGACACTCATTCCCGTGCCCTCAGGGGTGTATCTGCACCCAAGACCTTTGGAGTTGGCTCACTCGACTGAAGAGTTGGGCCTATGCAATGAAGAGTTGCCACCTGGTGATCCTGCTCTGGACTGAGGTCTAGGCTGAATTCAACGGATCTAAGAGAGTAAACCCTAAAATAAAATTCCCAATCCGAAGGCGGTTTTCACCCGTGCCGGTAGGATAAATGGTACCAGGAATATGGTGCAAATAACGAGATACCTGAGATATCAGGTGACCTCTCAGGGAAACTTAGCCATACAGTGCATGTGGGATTGGGTTTATCTTTTTATTACCCTGCATTATGACTGTGAATTATATGGATACAAACTAAAAACAAGAAAATAAGACATGGCAGAGAACCAGCCACCAGCTGGAGCTATCGAGCAGGGTTCTAGATCTGTCGACATGGAGGTAGACCCTAGTAAGCTGGGCCCTAAGAAGCAGTTGGTCTCGCTCAATGTGGAACAGACGGGGTCTAGGATGTCCAAAGGTGACAAACGGAAGAACAAAGGTGCTGCCTCGACAGCTGCCAATGTTCCCGTACTCATGGAAGGAAGCCAGAAGTGCAACAGAGCTGAATCTCCAACTCCCCTTTTCACCGAAACACAGAGGAAGAGACCTAAACAGTTTGGTGAGCACGTGAATCGACATCGGCGAACTGGATCTTTGTTTAGGGAAGCTCTCTCCTACATCAAAATGGCAGTTGTGCCCAAAAGTTTTCCCGAAGACAAGTTCTCCGAGGAGCAGGACACAACCTTAGAAAATGCCATTATGGACAGGTTTGAGTGTCTGGAGGATTTCTCATACCAAGTCTTCTCAGGCTCGTACATGGAGAAAGGAGCACTCATCATCTCGTGCTCCAATTCTAACACCAAACTCTGGCTGACAAAAGTCATATCCTGTATTAGACCTCTAGTACTCACAAGGATGTTGAGCTAATTGTTGGTGACCGAAAGGATATCCTGCAAGGAAACCAAGATAAACTTCAGGGTAAAAGAGTGGATAACCAAAGGAGGACCCCAAAGGTCATACCATTGTCTTCCTGGTTGACGACTTTTCTCTTGCACCCATCAAAGCAGCAGGATGCAAGGCTCATGTAGGACTGTGGCAAGTCGGTCTTGTCTTGCTGTCAGGAAGAGACACTGCCGAGCGTACGCAAATAAACCTTAAGCACAAGGCGGCTTCGGCCTCCGTCTGCCAAACATTCCGGCAAAAACACATTGACCTGGCACTGATCCAGGAGCCTTGGCTCCGCCGTGGTCGGATCGCAGGACTGGGAGATGCCGATGGTAAGCTTAGCCTCTAATCGATTTTTGTTCTAGAGATATCACTACAGTCAACATCATTGACATCATTCTAGTACATCACTGGCACAAGCCAACAGAAGCCTCCCTGTCAGTACATAATGTTTCAACTAGGAACATACAGACCAAAATCCCTCTTAAGGGATCTGAGGACGACCAACTGGTGGTCCAATTTGGATCAGCTGTCGGCGGGACTCGGGTCCATAACGGGGGGTATTGCAACCTTTCCAGACATGGACCGGGTGGCCTTCTCACCTCAGAAGCCCAAAATGGACTACTATCAGGATAACTGCCCTCTGCGATCTAAAACCGGTAGGTTCAACATCAAATGGTGGTCTCCAGACCTCAGTCATAGAAGGAAATAATTAAGAAGGCTGTTCAATGCCTCTAAGCAGAGCAGTGGTTGGAGGGAGCATCACTTAGCTCTCACATCATACAGCCAAGCTATAGGCAAGCCAAACTTGATTCCTAGAAAGCATTCACCAACAAATTGAATAGCCAAAAGGAGGTAGCTAGACTGCAACAAGTAATGGATTCAAAACCTCATAATCCTGCGGGCACCTTACGGAAGCTAACAGGAGATTACATTAAAACAGCGGAAGAGACGCTCGAGGTACTACTTGACACTCACTTGACTGGATGCATAAATAGTGACACTGCAGACGGTAGTCGAAGTCAAACTGGGAATAGCTTTTGGCCGAGGGCATCCTGGGCTGACTGGAAACTGGCCAGAAGCATTGTCACAATTTCTAAACTAAAATAGGTGATAAACAAATTTAGACTATTTAAATCACCTGGCAGAGACAGAATCTATCCTGTGTAGTTGCAGAAAAGACCAGACTCCCTGATCTAAATGATCTGCAAGCTATCCAGAGCCAGTGTATCCTATGGCTGTATTCCGCAGGCATGGAGGGCCAATAGAGTAACATTCATTTCTAAGCAAAACAGTGTAAATTATTCTTATGCCAAAGCTTACTGACCCATCAGCTTATTCTCGTTTCTCTTGATAACAGTGGAGAGGCTGGTGGAAAGATACATAAAGAATGGGTGCTCTCCAGGGTACCACTTCATCGAAACCAACATGCCTACCAACCAGGAAAACTCTGTGAAACTGCTCTTCATAGTCTGGTGGGCAGAATCGGGGATATCCTGGCAAGGAAGGATAGCCCTGTGCGTTTTCTTGGACATAGAAGGTGCATTCGACAACACGTCATTTGACTCAATAGTGCAAAAACTGCAAGAGTGAGATGTGTACCCGGCCGTAACAAGGTGGGTGCACACCATGTTACGAAGCAGGTGCATACATAGCTCCCAACTTGGTGAATCGTTTGAGGTCATTGCCACAAGAGGGTAGACCACAGGGAGGAGTTTTTAGACCTCTGCTGTGGAGCTTTGTGGTCGATGGTCACCTTACAGAAATCAGCCAGTCAGGAACATCCAAGGCTACGTAGATGGCATAGCAATTTTGGTTATTGGTAAAAGTGATTATACTGTCTCAGATATCATAAACAGAGATCTGAGACGTATTAAAACATGGTGTGCAAGGGAAGGCCTCAACGCCAATCCCAGCAAAACCACTAGAGTTCTCTTCACAAGAAAAAGGAACTTAACAACCCTGGAGAGGATATCCATGGACAACACCTGGTTGAACATTTCCATGTTGGTGATATTGGAGTAATTCTTGATCAAAAGCTGACATGGAATTCACATCTAGACAGTAAGATTCTTAAGGCAAAATGGGCCCTACTAACAACTAGTCACTTTATTGGAACTACCTGGGGTCTCAAACCTCATATGGCTCTTTGGCTGAATGAATCTGTGATCAGACCCCAAATTACATACGAAGCGGTGGTTTGATGGAAGAAATAATGCCAAACTGCTGGAGGTAACAAATTAACAGATCTACAACGACTTGCATGCTTATGCATAACTGGAGCTTTCAAAGGTAGCCCAACAGCACTTATGGAGGTGGTTCTTGGACTTCTGCCTCTAAACATCCACATAATGTAGGAGGCAAGGAAGTCTGCATACAGACTAACGGGTGTGGGGGGGTGACATGCCTGGAGCAGGATATTCCGACATTGTAAACACCGTACTTCAAAACTCGGTGTTAGGCATGGTGACTGATGCAATGCATATCGAGTACGTTTTCTATAGACTCTTTACAGTAACCTTCGGAACCCGAGTGACTGGAAACGAAACATCAAACCAGAATCTGCCAAAGGAATTCTAGTCTAGTACACCGACGGGTCTTTGATGGGCAACAATTCTGGCTATGGCATATACAGCGCATCACCAAGGACAAACATCAGTGTGACGCACTGTACAGTCTTCTTAGCAATCACTGTTTGCGCCAACTTAAGATTGACGAACGGTTACAGGAATGGACATATCCTAATACTCTCCAACAGTCAAGCAGCACTTAAAGCGTTGGACTCAGTACAAGTCACATCCAGACTGGTGAAGGCGTGCCTCTCAACTCTAATCAGACTATCCACTTCGTTTATGAGCTCAACTTTATCAATATCTCTACTGGCACTAAAATTAGCTGCACACTTTTCAAGAAGAGAAATTTTAAAAAGTTATAATTTTGCTGCTGTCAACTTGAATGGGAAGGAGGAATGAAGGTAAAGGTTTGTTGCTTTGTGACTGGTGCTGGCTCAACACATCGCCCATCAGAAGGCAAAGGTATATTGCGGTTACAAGCTAGATTTTTACGAACGTTGCTGCTTTTTGTTTGTAGACAATCAGCATAATATTACAGATAGTTCACATGCACTTTAATGACTTTTAACTTTTAATGGATTGAAAGATTTCTTCCATTACCGTGGAATTTTTATTGCTTGATAAATTGCACCCATCTAAAAAAGAGGGATTTTCATGGTTTATTGTACGTCTCACCACCGCCTACCCACGGCCGAGCACCCACGATGTCTTTCATTGTTGTTCACTAATAGTTCTTCTTCATGGTCATTTATCATTTTATAAGTTTTATTCAAAATTATTTTAATAACACTGATGATATTCATGAGATGAGTGCTATGATGAGTGACAGATACATAATTTATTTTAAATGGTAAATGAGATGAATTTTCGGACATTCTTTAATATGTGTATAAATGTTGTACCTTTTTAAATGCCAGAATCAATGTGCCATCAATCAGAATCAAATGCATTCCAAATTACTCGTCACCTGCTTTTCTAGTTCAACATCCGGAGAAGAAACCCCAGCTGGTTATCGATTACCATAAAGCTTAACCAGCATATTATAATAATTGAAGCCATACCCTTTCTCAATCTGTTCCAGTGTTTCAATTGGTTTGTGGGAGCCAAGCATTTCACTATGTTGATCTCAACTCTACCAATCATCAAATTCCAATCACTGAGAGTTCAAAACATCTCACCAGTTTTTGTACCCTCTGGTTGAACTACCAGTTTACAAGAGTCCCATTTGGACTCTGTACCGATGTTCAAGTTTTAACAAGACTTTTAGTCAACGTTTTCTCAGATGAAATTTCAGATAATCTTTATGTGTAAATTTCATACAGTTTCAAGTAGGGTTTTACTAACATCAACCACTAGCTCAAGAGATGGAAAAAATAGGGTTTGAAGAACAATTTCATTATACTCTTAGTAAACATGTAGTAAATCCTTTTAAAGATATTGTAAACATTCTAAGTATTAACTAAAACA
>JAGFPH010000173.1:252037-264045 GCA_018207615.1 Philaenus spumarius | reverse complement strand
CACAATATAGAAACCTTGAATCTTCAAAATATTACCAAAATCCTTTTGTCTGAAACTTATTTTAGATAATTGCAACCCTTAACATAATAGGAGAATAAATTTGTTTAATGCTTAGCTTATGGAAATAAGTACTTCAAAAACTATCTGCTCTTGTAGGCTAACCACAAGGAATTTTTTAAGTGTGTCTGTGTACTAAAATGAATAAATAAATTTTCACTAGAGATATGTAGGAACAAGCTATAAACTACCCTTACCTATTAATTCCTCTTGACAGAAATGCTGATATAAGAAACAGCAAACAACCTTTGCCTTCCCTTGAAGTAAACATAGACAAATGAGTGTCCACACTTGCATGTAGATCTTGTAAGGATGTAAATCTCTTATAACATAAAAATTCCGTTAATCCATCCATCCTGTAGAGGTCGGAGTCTTCCAAATGGGTTTCTTCAGTAAGACTTTGAAACATAAATTAGAGTTTCTATTAGTTTATTATAATAATTAGTACAACACTCGCATTAAAACAAATTTTTCTCACTTTTGCATATTGTATTGACCACAGTTTTTCTGTAAAGTTTATAAGTATCTCTAACACCATAGTTTTTTTCAAAATTTTATAGTGTACTATTTTCATAAATAGAGGGAGGAAATGGCTTTTTAATAATTTTAGGGAATATCTTTAAAACTGCCCATTACTAATTTAAAAAAATGTTCTGTTCTTAAGTGAACAGAATAAGAATAAACCCCCATACAACAGGATAATAAAATAAAATATTATTTATTTTTTGGGATGATAAACTTTGCACCCAGTTAATAATAAGATAGACAAATTTTGAAATATAGACTTCTTTAAACATTACTTTAACGCTTTTCTGTAAAAAGTATATAAACTGTGGAAAATCTTACCTCAGCAATCTCAATTTTGATTGCAATTTCAAATTAATTGAGATACTATGATAAGATTTTCCAAAATGTTATAAATGTAGGCCCTACTACCATCAAGTTTAAAAAAATAAACTCGATTTCATCTGAAATTTTTTAAAATATAATTTAAAAACTTAAATACACAGTTTGGATTGAAAAACACATGTTCACCAACAATCTTTTATTGCATGTTTTTTTTTTTTTTTTTTATTTAAATTCTTTCTGAAATCATGATTTGTTACAAAAATGTAGCTAAGCTGAACAATTAAAGATATTTTTAAAATGATTAAACCCTAAATGTTTTATCTTGCAATAATAAAGGGGACGAGGAGATTATTGAAAGGCAGAGAGGACAGAGTTATATAGAGTGTACACTGGGACTCGCCACTCAAGATGGCGGCTTCTCAGCATGACCTTAGCGAGTGTCGCGCGCTATTCTCATTCCAGTCCGGTTCACTCACTGCCATAAAAATATAATAAAATATCAAAAATAGTAAAAAAAACCTCTACATAACATTACAGATAACTAACAAAATCACTCTATGCAATAATAGTAGGCTAAACTGTGTGATGAGAAAGCTACAGCGCGGCATTTAAACTCAGTTAAAATGCTTTCAATAATTGACGATTGATAAGTAAGTAGTAAGTACCGGTACTAACGGTAGGTGAAAATATCTTTCAGATATGAAACAATAAACTCTTTTGCAACATATCTCAGCAGATCATTTTTTCTCTAACCAAATAAAAAAAATTTCCCTTGCATGTCAAAAATTTTGTTTGTTTGTTCTTGATTAAATTTATGTTTCAGAAAAACATTTTCCTCATTCAACAGTGTTAAGATTTGTACATTTAAAGCACACTGTTGCCTTCAGCAAGGTTTGGTCCTCCTTTTAGCAGTGAAGTTTCATAATTTATGAACGAAATAAGAGGTATAAATGACGTGATATGTTAAGCAGTGTCGATTGCTCGCGCGGGTCAAGAGCAGTGGTCTTGCCGAGTTTTGGCCGCTAATGGCGGCCTCACTGCCCTACATGCTTTCAGTATAGGGAAAGCCACTCTATATAACTCTCTCCTCTCTGGAAAAAAGATAATTAACTGTAACTGGCCACCTAAAGTAAACTGATTGGGGGGGGGGGGGGGGGTTATATTTCCCCCCTCCCAACCAGAGGTACCGGTACAGCGTACCGGTGCATACCGTCATAAATCAAGCACTGCACTTACAAGACAAGTGTTTAATCTGTGTGAATCAATTGGTTTTTATTTGAATAATTAATTATTCCACCATAATGTTTTATCAAATAAAATATTTGATTAGTAAAACTATTTGATCATTTTATCACAAAACTTTAGCTTACACCTAGTCACTAAATTTCACAATATTGCAGGAATATAGCCAAATTACAATATTTTGTAAGCTGCATTTATTATTATAATGAGATTTTCTTGTACTTATGACCACATTATTTTAAATGTTTTCTTTTTACGTTGGATGTCCAAAAATATTTCATGGCTTGGGCATTGAGTAAAACCCAAGGAAATTTGATCACCCTATCTTGACATCAATTATAATGCAAATGAGAGTAGGCTAGACTTACCAAACTAAGACAGCTTCTTGGTATTGGCCTGCTTGCCATAGTATATCACATAAAGCCTGAATTAAGGCACTTCGCACTTCTTGTAAACTGGGGCGGAGAGGGTCCACATTTTTTGTAGCGACCGAAGAATTGAATAAAAGTGCTTTCAGTAGAAACCCTTGCACCGTAGCCAATACTCCACAAGCACCACCCTTCAACAAAACATTGTTTCATTAAAAATTGCAAAGCTACAATTAAATCATAGCTCTTGCCTAACCAAGTACTGTGTAGTACTCACGAGTGTGGACCTGAGATTTAAGACTGTGTGGACCTAAGACTGGTGCCGTTGGCCATGGCTGTACTAGCCATGTCACTAATATGTTTTGCGGAACTATTAACCCTCCGATTTCTCAGAAATGCCGACTTTCAACCTCGGTAATGGTTCACCTCGGTAACATCCTTCAGTACTATTACTAAACACACTTACTAATTTTTAATAAAAAGAACTTCCGTGTTTTCAAGAGAAGAGATGCGGACCGATGTTTTTAGAAATGCATTTAAAATAAGTGACAGGGCAAAACCAATGCTATGTGCCGTGCGGGTTGCGTTCTTTCCAGATCCACACTCGTGAGTACAGCACAGTATATACCGGGTCCATAAAGTCCCCCCCTCCCTTAACTTTGGAACAAGTAGAAATAAATAAATGAACTTTGGTATATCTTTATACGACAAAGGGAGATGAATTTTTGAGTAACCGACCATTTTACACCTTACCCCAAAATGGGGAGTTGAGAGGGTAATTCAAAAATCTTAAATACAAACCCCCTATCAAGTAATACCTCATTTTAAAGGGCTTGATAAGTGAAGAGGAATGGCACAAATTAGAGGTCTCTATCTTAACCCTATCAAATATGGCGGCGAGTCATAAGATGTTTTCAACTTTGGTTAAGGAGGGGGGGAACTTTATGGACACCCGGTATAAATAAAAACAGTTTGAACTAAAATGTATTAACCTCATATTATAAAGAAACATATTAGGCCTATTGCCAAACTGAAACTAAAAATCTGAAACCACCTTTTTTCTAAATCATACTTCAATCCTATTATTATTATGTTTTTGTTTTTTTTAATTTGAAAACAGTATTTATTTAGTAAAATAACTTTGAATGATAGAATCAATTAACGGAAATGGTTCACATGATGTTGGATTTTTAGTTATAGCATTAATATTTTGCTATATAATTTTTAAGCCTGACTGAGATTTATTGAACAACTGTTTTCAAGAGGAAATTTCCTTGATTTTTGATTTTTGAGATTTCATTGTTTGATTACAATTCAACAAACATAAAGTTGTTTAAATATTTGGAGTTTCTTTTTTCAAACAACACCTCATTCATACCAATATCTTTAAAATTGAGACAGTTATAAATGGCTAATAATTGCTAAGAGATTTCACACGAATTGCAATAAAACCTAATTTACCCATGTATAGAAAGAATTCATTAATAAAAAGAAGGGAAACAACTTTTTATTAATTTTGAAATTAAAATCGTCCTTCAACTTTGACCTAGGCCTAAATCATTTGGAAATTTGCTTAAAATTATGCCCAATCTTTCTTATTCAAAGTATTCGTTCAAACTGTGCTATGCTGCTGCTTTTAGGGTCACCCATCTACCAACATGTTTCTAATTGCATGTTTTCAAAAAAATACAGTTCATTCAAGGTCATCAGTAAGTTATCAAACCAGTGTAAAAACAGCATTTAAGTTTTTTTTTTAAGCTACATGGCCAAAAAAAATATCTAAATATTCCCAATCACATTCAAACGATGCAGAAAATATAACACCACATCAATGGTCTGGGTATGATCACCCAGCATCAAATGAATGCAATTCGATAGGCGAAAGGCAATGATCACCGCTCAAATTTTTCACCTTAAAAAAACAATCAATCGGCAAAAACTCTTGCCTATTTGCTTTAATTTTTCACACTCCAAAGGAAGGTGCTTGATGGAAAAAAATTTAGAAAAATATGGTATGGAGAAAGTAGTGGGTCCCCATGCTACACAGGAAACAATGGCTTAGCATGGAATGTCTGTCCTAAGCAACGACCAGAAACTATTAATTACTCTCAATGGCTTCAGCAATTAATGATATTTGTGTTTGGACTCTAACTTTAATGTCTAAGAGTTTACTATTCTTCTTCCCATTGTCTAAATAAGGCTTGCTTAGAAATGGACAAAAAGTCAGATGACATTTACATACTCCACAAAAGGCGGTAAGTGCGTGGCTTTCTTATCAGATAAATCCTGTATTCCAGATCTGGAACCCAACTGAACGACATCTACACACTTCACAGCCAAAGTCTGTGTGTGGAGCAAAGAATATCTTTGACCAAAAGATTAGAGAAATACATATCTTGAATGGATTCAAGAGCACTTTTTGTATCTGAACATACAAGAAAGTTGGTACAAGATGTTGGTGGTACAGAATTCAGTGCCTTGAATATTGCAACAGGGTTTGCTTTTATACAGAACGGTTCATAGATTATACTGTTTCCTGACCAAACAAAGAAGCATCCTACTCCATTGTCCAGTTTAGAGCTCTCAGTGAAAACTATATGACTTCATATGAAAAGATGCAGATAGACATAAACTCCTAGTGGTAGACATCAAGAGTAGATTGTTTTAAGTATCTAGACAAATAGGTCAACATAGCTTTTGAACCTGTTCATGGAGCTACAAAATATGGTGTTTTTACTTACGTAGGAGGTAGTACAAAATCTAGATTATTAGGATACTAATAGTTCTGCTCCCAAAAGGAGCAGTTGATTGTTTATGACATTCTTAATGCTCAAATAATCAATTTTGAAATACAAGATAACATCATTTAGCAAGTTTAAACAAAACCATCCGGTCTGTTTTTCAAATAATGTTATTTTCTTAGGGCACTTAAAACTGATCGTTATGCATGTAATTTCACAACATTAAACTATTTTTCACATATTTTGAAAATAGATACTCATTTAACTTACTTTATTTTGAACGAATCCATATTGCAGCTTTGGGTTTGTATTAAAAATAAAACTTTGGCACATCCATTGGTAAGAAAAACTACCTAAAGGTGATTGGACTAGAATTTTTTTCAGTTTTAAAACAGTTTCTAGTTCAAGATATTTAAACTCATCGCCTTCTTTATCTACAAACATTTGACTGTTAATGTGCGAGTTGGCTATTTTACCTAAACTATCACCGACACTATTATTACTATTGTTTGTTAGCCTGTTTATCACAGATTTACCTAAACTTATTTCTGTTTCTCTTTCAAAATGTGTTTTTTCATTGCTTGTACTAGAATGAACAGATTGAAAACTACTAGGATCTAAACTTTTATTTTCTACAAGTATTGTTCCTTCGCTATCTTGTGCACTGCTTTTACTAAAGCTATCTTGATTAGTTTCTTCTTTCTCTAAAACTTCCTTTTCTTCCATTGTGTGATCATTAACTAAATTTATAGAACTAGTTTCTTCCGCCGTCAAAACTTTTACCACTTCATCTTCTTTACTCGATTCTTGTTGCGCTTCATTCTGTTGTGATTCCGAATCCAAGTCATCGTGTATCTGGTGAGGTAAATTAATGGATCTGGATTTACTCCGAAGCGGGTTTTCACAGTCTTGGCTTAACTGAGTGCTTAAACTAGGAGAAGAGGTAGTCGTACTACTCATGGAACTAGTACTGCGAGATCTTTTCAGGCATTGGAAGGTGTTTTCTTTATTTGGCCCAAGCCTATTTTTGTTATTATAAGATGAAGAGTCTATGGAAGTGTTGATAGAATCTAATAGGATTCCCTCTTTAACTTTTAGAGGGGTTTCGTCTGCTTTCCGTGGGTTGTATACTCGAGGGTGCGTTCTGTTGTACTCCATTGTTTCTTTTATAGTTTCTTCGTATTCTTTTAAAGATGCTTCTGATATGTTTTTCTCACAATTTCTTGAACGACCTGAAACAGAAAGACAAGTGTGATAAAATTATGAACACATTTCATACTTACAAGAAAATAATAACTACTGCTTTTAAATATCCTAATTATCAATACTCAAATTTTCTCAGATGGTAGATTGTAGCTGTTGACATAATAATATTCCAGGTTAGGTGAGATGAGTGACCTATTCATGATCGTAGAATAATGATATTTCCATACAAGAGAAAATATATAATTTAAGAAGGACCCTGAACATAAAAACAATTAATTCTGAAATGACCTAAAAATGTTTTCAGACATAAAACACCTTAATATATAGAGGATGTCTGAAAATGTGGTCTAATAATTCATGGGCATGTGTATTTTAACAAAAATCGTTCATATAAACATAGATATAAAATGTTAATTTTCCGACTATCCTCCATTTTTGTTTTTTTAACTACCATCATTACAAATGAAAATAAAATATTGGTTTCAAATTTGGTACTCATATTAGTTATGCTTCTAAAACTTCTTACCAGAAAAATAACATTTCAAGTAATGACATTACCTAGTTTATATACTTACTATTGTTTACTAAATGTCAAGGAAAATCTTAAGAGTTATACTCTCAGGCAAGATGTTTACTGTCACAGTACTAGAAGCATATATTATATTTTATAGATCCAATTCTTCTAAAGCTTCAGAAACTAGCAATACCCCTTAAAGTGTAAAAAATAAATTGCCTGAAGAGACTTGGACAGCTGGTTTAAAGAATTTTAAATTAAAAGTCAGAAATTGATTCAAACTAAAAGCTTTGTAAATTTGATCCAGGTTTGTGATATTATTAGTTCATTAAGTTTTAAATAATATGTATTATAATAGGTTGTCATTTTGTAGTTATTTATGGATATATATATTCTTGTTTAATTGTAATTACTTGTTATCCTTTTTAAATTTTATTGTTATATTGAACTTTTTAAATGTAATTTTACTTTCACTCATCGAATGATTTGTATGCAACATGATCTATCGAATCGAGCAATATAAATTAGTTTAAAAAAATAACATGTTTAAAAATGTCACAATTTGTATTTTTAGAATATATTTATAATTGTATGTACACATGTAATCTTTTGACTTTGTTAACGGCAATAATGGTTAGCTTGTTAGCTTACTACATTGTTAAATATTTAACGGCAATAATGGTGGTAGTTAAAGGTTATTTATTTGTTCAATTTTATAAAAATCTTTGGGGTTTTACAAAAAATTTACAAATGACAAAATATTTTCTTTTTTTAATGACAAACAAAATTATTTTTTCATTTTTTCTATAGCTCAAGAAAAACAGAGTTATGAACAAAAAGCTTTTCGTTTTTTTATGAAAATGTTTCATTTTTGTATCGCTTACACCTATCTCTTTTGAGAGTACTAATTTCAATTTGTTTGAATTTTTTAGGAACATACATATAAACGGACACAGTGGCGATAGTTGAAACGTCTTTGTATGTATTTATGTTGAAGGTTTGGAGAGAAGGAGAAAACTTCTTTCCATGTTTGATGGGAATGTGATGCCCTCACATCACTAAGGCAGGAATTTCTGGGACAAGGAAACCCTGACACCAGTTATTTACGAGAGGAAGGCCCCCCCATGGACTCCTTCGTTTTGCAAAAAGGGCGGGTTTGATGTGAACTGCTGCCTGGACATGAGACACAGAGGACCTTATGGGTTAGGTGCAGTGGGTCCTGGTGGCACGTCACACAACCCCCTAATAATAATAATGCATGTATTTATCTGGTAACCTAGGGGGTAAAATAAATAATTCGATCGCGCAGCTCAACCGCTGACGTTAGTTGAGTGAATTTACGAAATTAAGTTTACATATTTTAGGGTTCCAACCAACTATTTCTGAAAATTTTCATGTAAAAAAACAAAAGAATGATCTACTATATTTATTTATATAGGAAAAAAACAATAATTTTAATTCCAGTATGAAAAATCTCAAAACATTTTGATAACCAAAGTGTCTACCAAATCGGGCGTAAAATGTGGCCGATAGAGTTCGGACACATTTCATCTATATGCCTATGCCTATGCATGGCTGTACCTATGCCTATACACATAAATATAATTTTTAGTGACATCCCAAAACGTGTTCTGGGGACTATTGTCGGTGCTCATTTACTACTCCCGACCTTAGGTCTCGCCATAAGAGTCACTGCATCTTTCCTAAGAAAATTCGCTAAAAATAGCTTTTGGCTAAACGAAAATAGCTTAGGGGTAGATAGATTTTTAAGTTCCACATTTATATCACATTTGTTCATGAGGGTCATAAGCTGAACATTACATTTCTTCGCTCCTTGCGCTAGCGGTTCCAGTTATAACAAATTACACATAAAAGATTTTTGTTATATTTAGAAGACTTACAACAATTTCGAACAGAATTGATATTGTGTTTGCTAAAGTGAGTAATGCATTTTTGTTGTGGAACCTCATTTAGGCGACACCTTGCAATAATTAATTGTTAGTAGTATCAAAAATGGTTTCATACAAAAGTATTAGATGATATTTGGAAGAGTTACAATAGCATTTAAGGGATTTGATAGTATAATCTTCTAAGAGAGTAATTTTGTTAACCTTCAACTCTTATTTTTCCACCTCTAGCGATAAAGGTCGATGATATCAAAAAACCTTACAACAATTTGTTTGGCTTTACTCCTACACCCGATACGTTCACCGTGCAGTACAAGCGCCCATAAGCCATGTTATCCTTACGACAGTCTCAGAGATAGTAGCCAACTAAAAAACATGCAATGCTCGGTCAGTTGACGCAACCCGCATGACAATAAACGTGATGTTCGCTGTATTGGTAGTAGCATGTCTATTATCCCGTAAGACCTATATACTGCACGGTGAACGTGGAATCGAGTGTAGAAGGTATAATATCTTTAAATGGATGAAATATGTCTTAGTCCAGTAACAATGAGTCAGATTTTGCATACTAACGAACTCAACCTAATTTTTTTCCATCTATATTTTTTAATCATTCTTGAAGTAACTTGTGCAAAATTACGGCAGTTATTGAGTTTATAGAAAATAAACGGTACCAGGAACTGGCACATACTTTCTCACAAACATATTTAAATTATTAAACAGATTCACTGTGACTTCATAATTGTAGGTGGGGTAGGAGAGGTGATTTATTAAAGTAGTAGATTAACTAATAAATATTATTATTATTATCTAGAGAGAAAACTATTAGATCGATTTCGAACAAATTTGCACCAAACACGTCAATTAGGCCTGTATAGATGCAAGAAAAAAGGTTTTGAAAAATTTTGAATAACAACCCCCTTTATGGCCAAAAAAAACCCCAAAATCAGTTGTTATTATTATTATTATTAGCTAAACGAGAATTTTTAGAAATATGCTGTTTTTTGTATATGGTAGGATACATTTAAAGGCTACAAATAAGCCAAATTTTATCAAAATCGTTAGAGCCGTTTTTTTATAAAAAATAATAACTGATTTTTTGGGGGTTTTTTACCAAAAAAGGGGTTGTTTTTCAAAAATGTTCAAAACCATTTTTCGTGCATCTATACAGGCCTACTCAACATGTCTGGTGCAAATTTGTTTGAAATCGATCGAATAGTTTTCGCTCTAGCTTTGTATACATACAGACAGACATAAAGACAGACATTTTGTAAAAACCACTTTTTTAGACTCAGGTGGTCCCAAAACGGATATTTCCACAAAAATCTCAACATCGATTTTTTTGCGGTCATTATACAGTACTTTCTCTATATACTACTATAGTGAGAAAGTAAAAGATACAAAGTAAAAACTTTTGAGTTGACTATGGATTTAGGTTTCTAGAGACCATGAAACGAAATATTAGAGGCACTGATATTAAAAGTACTGTTTGTTTGAAATTTAACTAATAGTCTTTCTTGGAAATTAGCTAAAAGTCCCCGCTTTCTTTGAAATCTTCTTAACAGGTCAAATTTAATTTTTAATCTAACTAGGGGCCCTGCCCCTGGACGCTCCGCGTCCCAACCCCGGCTCGGCCTTCGGCCTCAGATGGCTGCTTCGCTTCGCTCGCAGGTGGAAAATTCGATAAAGAATCTCGTTAATCTTTTGCTCGTTTGTACATAGGTGACCGAGCATAAATTAGCTGTTTTATTTGGCAGCTGACTCAAACTCATTAAACATTATCTCCATAAGATTAACATGGGAAATTTGAAGGATTGTATACCGGGGCTCCTTCTCGGGTGAATAGCGGCTGAACGGATGATAATATATAAGACTTGACATATCTGTGAATGATTATGTTCAGTTTTTGATCCAAATTAGCTGTTTTATATATAATAGGTTTGTAACAACCAATGTTTGAATTGAATTAAAATATAGTTAGCATTTTTCGTTGATTTTTGTTTGTGTTTGTTTTTAGTTTGTCAATGTAACCTCAAAAAGGTAATACTACATTTGATACTGATTTGATCCAAATCAGTTGTTGATCAAAATCAGCTGTTTTAAGCTTTTCATACGAACAGCTGTTTTTGTGTCCTTGATAAAATCAAAAGAAATATTTCTTCTTCTTCCTTAAGATTGACCTTCCATAAGATTAACATTGAAACTTTGAGGGCCACTGGGGCGTAGCCCTAATGTCCTAGGACTTCGGTAAATGCTTGATGACATATCTACAGGTAATAAGACACATTTTAAAACAAAAATCATCAAAATCGGTCCATTAGGAGAGGCTGGGCGATTGGAAGTAGGTTTTGACCAAATTCTTTTAATATATATAGATAGATTAAAAATACACATTCACCTATGTAGGAGCTATAAATGAGTTTATATCTTGTAGGTTCTTTCCACATCGTTGCAGTCAAGAGACTGTAATAGAAAATTCCAAAGTAGACAAGATTCTAAATTTCTGAAACAATAAAGCAAGACGTAAACTTTGTGTTTGGAAGGGTCGTGCGTAGCACAATCCGTAGGGTCTAAATTACATTTAGATATATTATATATCCGCAACAGACTTTTATGTCCGACACCTTCCTTCAAGGCGTTTCTATTGATTTCTCATGTAGGCCTAGGCCCGAGTACTTTTAAGTCACTTAGTCTGACGTGTTATTGGCTTTGGAAGAAACATCGATGTGAATTTTATATTTATTGTTTTTACAAAAGTAAAAAACAGGAAATGCTCTCCCTCTTAAAAAACAACAACAAAACAATTAAATACTGAATCGTTTAAACAATATCACCGGTTTAGTGTACGTTTTTCGTACTACAAGATTTAGATTTACAAGAATTTAGACACAATGACACAATGGTTCTGACAATTGTGCAATACACTATTTAAACACGCATACTGCAATGATACGTTGTTTCTGGCTCAGGGGCTTTACATAGTTCCTAGTCTATTTTATAAATTGGTAAAAAAAAGAATCTAGCCGAATATTATTTCTTAATTGTTAGTAGTAGGGCGTTAAGCCCGTAGAAGGGCTCACCAAAATTAAACCGTTTTCATTTAGATTATACTGTTGACTATATA
>JAGFPH010000173.1:196464-243159 GCA_018207615.1 Philaenus spumarius | reverse complement strand
CCCCCCCCCCCCCCCCCCCAAACAAAAGAGAATTATGTACCACTTTTTTTGTCAAAAGGTCTATCTCATTCCTTATAAGGTCCTTCTTCATGATGTTTTGAAACTGTTTATCGGCCATAATCCACAGTATTCGATAACTACCGACGAGCTCGATAAGCGGTTCATCATCACTAGCCGTAAACTTATTAGACATTGTAGATATTATATCAATAATATTGATACAACTACAGCACTCTCTTGTAAAACTAGTGCCCAAAAATTGCTCTGATGCGCTCCGCGGTCTGCACTTGACTGCTCTCAAAGGAGTCGTCCAGTTACGCACAGCGCACTACGGACCGCGGAGGGGTCTAGGAAAACGGTCCCGTTCTATTACATGTTGTTGAGAAGGCTCCGCAGTGCGCTGAGTGCGAAGCTAGGAAAACCCAGCTTTAGAGAATGTTGTCGTTTTCAAAGACCTAAATAAAAATAAAGTTCTTATTCCTAACTTACAGAAAACGTGTGAGTCTGTGATTACAGAGCATTAGAATTAAAGGATAGGCTAATAGCTAAGTTAAAGATAATGACAGCAAATGTACATACAATATTGCTGTGTTTACTGTGTTGGTATAGTATGCAGGGTTGAACAAACCAATTATTACACATAACTTAACATTATCCTTCATCCGATTGTTTTTACAGCTACACCATCCGATATGGAATCAAAAGGACTACAAAAAAGGTGTCGACATTTTTCGTTAAAATATACAGTTTTTGAGTTATTTAGATTTGAAATTTTCAAACAGCTGCCATTTTGAAATGCATGATTCGATAGTATCGAATATTTTTTTTTAGTTATATCATTGTTGGGTTAAGCTTTAAGCCAAGTTTGAACTCGATCAGTCAAACCGTTCTCTAGATATGAATTATTTTGTACAAAAAACAAAATGGCGGATATCTAGGAAGCGACGAGTTTTCGGGCCTATGTTTAAATGATCTTTTTTTCTTATTTTGACCAATAGAACCATTCCCCGAAGTTTGATCCCGTAATTACTGGACATCCTGTATATCGTGATTTAAATTATTTGTTTGTATTTTATTTAAACAAAATCTGTTTTTTTTTTTAGAAGAGGACAGCCAATCTTAAAAAAAATTGTATAGAGTCAGGGTAACAAAAACTAACGAAACTGTAAATAATTCATTTGACTTAATTGTTTAATCTTCTGGAGGCCAGTACAAATTCATGTCCCGCCATATTGCTTCAAACAAATTTTCGTTCTTGTTCCTGTGGCGCCACATAAATTCACAGAGTGGCGGTCCTTTTGTAAACATAACTTATTATATAAGTTAGTGACATCAATTAAGTTATTTATATAACAGAAATGCCAGCATTTAAAAAATAGCCTGAAGTTCTAACTTATAGTCTTTAGTTACAGTATGTTTACCTGCATTCATGTCAAATTAATAGTTAGTCAATTAAAAAAAACTATAGGCATTCTACATTTCTCAGGAAGTCTTTAATTTGATCAGTTGATGATAAATAACTTTGAAAACATTGGTATGAATTAGTTATTGAAAATGTGCTGATACATCGTCAAGTTTTAATCGATTTTAGGATAAATCCGAGCCACAATCAATAGTAGGTTAGCCTACATTCTGTTTTTGTATTTTAAAACCGTTGTCTAATTTTTATTAAAAGATCAAATTTAAGCTCTATCTTGAAGAATATGATCTTATCTGTTTTGTTAGAAATTATGAGCCCTCAGCTATAATTACCGACAGCCGCAACTGGCCTAAGCCTGCGTAGTTTCGAGTCGCTGACAGACGGTTTAATTTACTTTGGAAAAGACGGAAATTTCAAATTTATATTCATAGTTTGTATGAAAGTACGGGTAGAAAGTAAAAAAACCTTATTGTATTAAAAGTCCTTAAATTTAGGATTTTTGTGTAATCGAAACTGTGTATATTCGTCGTGTCTGTACGTATACAGGTCACCACCTCCCGCACCACACCACACCCGGGGCGCGCCGTGCCAGTTAAGTTTTGTTTACTTTTTCACGTTGACAGTGCGGCCACGGTATGGACCCCGAAAGACTCATCGAAGAAATTCGAAAGTTTCCCATGATTTATGATTAAAAAACGTGGACTACAAGGAGCACATTTGGAAAACTATCTCATCCAAGTTACAAGTTATTACTCAGACATTGACCATCACACGGCCGTGCTACGGTAAAGTTTGGTCTCACTGAGAATGAGCCGAGATACGATTTGTGTTCCAACCTTTACTCGTTCATTTGATCAACTTTTGTAGTAAAAGTGTACAGGTAGCTGCTTTTAGTAAAGTAAAATTTAGAACTGAAGATAATTCTTTTTGCAGTTTTTCTAATGTGCCTTCCATATCTTTTTCTTACTCAATCTGTTTTATTGAAATTCACCCACCGGTTATCCTCACTTGATATCAGCTTTTTTTACAACTGTAGAAGCCAATCATGGTCTTACAAATAAGCAACGCTGGATATACAAATAAGAGATGAAAACTCAAAGAGTTAAAGTTTAACGTTATTAATATAGAAAATTGATCCAATAAGGCAAGGTGTATCGAGCTTTTCGTCGAAAAATTAGTTGTTGATCGCTGCATGTACAACTTCCGAGAGTCATTTAAAACTTCTACAAACAGACTGTTTGGTTTGTACTATCTTTGACCTTTTGCAACAAAGGCCGTGTCAGACTGTGTGTGTGGGAGGGGGGGGGGATAAAAGCATGAAAGGGCATAAGGCACTCATTACAAGAGCTATTGATTGTACGCCCAAGACACAAATACAATACCATTCAACAATTTCTTACATCACTGCATCGTATAGACACAGTAGTACTATAAGGCAAGGTTTTTCAACTAGCATTTATTGCGCTTTTAGGTGTATTTTAATAGGGAACTCCCTCCTAGTCGTTCTCTTTAACCAATGCAAAAGGCCCAATTATTGGTCGCATACCACCTTACTCGTATGCAGGGACGGATCCACATAACCCACATACATATAGGTGCCTGGGTCTAGGAATATAAGGTGGTCAGGAATTTGTCATCAAGAAGCAAACTTATCTAACTTGATTTTGATGAAATAGTTAAATAAATTTGCACATCATGTTTTACACTCTTACTACAAAAAATTGTTTTAAAACGTGTTAACATGTTCCCATTGTTAAATTTTATATATGTCCTCATTAAAACAATTGGCAGAACTTGTGTCGATGTATTAAATTCTTACGATACAAAAAAAGTTCAATTCGTGGATTTAACTTTGACAAACCGGAGTGAAAGATATTTTATTTGAATATTCCAACGTTTCAAAGAAATTATTTAAAAAAGATCTGATTCTTGGAGAAGGCTATGGCTACTATGGACTCATTTCTAGAGTCTAGAGCCGCCCTTGCTCCCATGTTACATGAAGTGCGATCGACCATGGTGGCTCTTCCTTTAATAACTTGTAGCTGCCCAAGTGCAGATAGTGAACTTCTTGAAAGCAGAGCTTCAAAGTAGTATAGACCTACATGTTAAGAAAATTAGATATAATCTATATGGAGAAATATTTCTATCTATACATTTATAGTAAATCACGTGAAAAGTGGTGACGAAATATTTATAACAGAAATTTTAGTACTATTAAAAAAAGAAGACAATGATTTTAAGTTATATTTTGGACTTACAGTATTCAAATTAACTGTTAATTTATTCAAATGATACTAAAAGTATTCAAACGGCCAAATAAAAACCGTTAAAACCCTCACCGATATACAATATACTCGAAGTTGCGATGAGTAAACAGCCTATGGGCTAGTAGTTCTGAATAATCGCAGGTGGCAGCACACAACAACGTTCCCCGATGACCACACCAACACAATATCAAATATTTAAAGCAGAAGACCGTTAGAACACTCGACGATTCTCACTATACTCACACATTAAGCTGATAAGAATTGTCTATATATCGTATGTATTGCTATTCCCCCTCCACGCTCTGACTTGTGTCTACGCAAAAAGTTCGGGACTCGAGATTTAAAAATAAAAACATAGTTAAGTGCCCAACGGGCCAATAGAAATTATCACTTCAAAAATCATATTTCTTAAGATAGTGACCATTACTCAAATTCACTCACTGAAATTAACTATTTTAACAGCCTTTGAGTTTGTATTAGTGGAGTACTTATTATGATGTATTATGATGGTTTATCAAACATTTGTTAGAGTTCCAACTTAAAAAAGGAAAAGCGTAATCGTTCAAGAAGTAGTCTCTCTTCAAAATCTTAATATGTACATCCAAGGGAGATGTTTCAGCCATCCTGTATAAAGAAAATTAACATGTCTAGAACTCGCTAAGCTCAAGGAACATAGAAAGAAACACTTCAAATTGTAGCTCAGGCATAATTCATTACTAGCCTATTTAAGATGAATGTGAAAATGGAAAGGCAACTCGATTTATAATTCATGAATGATTTAATCTAGAAAGCCTGTTCAATAATGATTTCCTGTGATATGCCGCAGCGTTATACAATCAATACTTTTATAGCCTATTGCTGGACATATTAATGGTTGCACTCATTTCAAAAACTTAAACGTATAGACCTAGTATAAATTAAAATTCAGTTACTGTCATGAAACAACTATACCCGGATACAACTGACTATATTTTCTATATTATTATTACTGTCTTATTAATTTGAGGAACAAAGCGAGGATAGTTGCTAAATTTTGTTACTTAAACTTTTCAATTACATTTCGAAGAAAGTACCTGTCTATTGCAGACTTTAACATGATGCGACTTCCGAAAAAAAGTCTACTTAGCCTACATCTATCTATCTTTATCACTTATTAGAGTTACGGGACTACGTTTTTGCACCGAGTTGAGGCGGTTTTATTGTTTTTCATGACGTAATATGCACATACTTCTGACTTGCAATGAGTTTTGCTATATATTGCTTAGCAAACCCGTCCACCTATATACAGGTTGTTTCAATAATGTTTAAAGTATCTCCCGAACTGTAAGTCCTAGGCCCAACCCACGGATACTAAGACTAAAGCCCGTTCACAATTTAGTTGATAGTATGGTCAGGTATTGTATGCTATTGAAACGGAGATTTTACGCTACAAGCCCGTATGAAAACATGAACCTTATAAAACTCATTTAAACTAGTTATTAGGAATATTTTTCCCTTGATATTGTTTTTTATTGATATTATTTATATTTTCAATAATAATTTGTATTAATATGGAACACTAATGATAAAAAAAATAGTTGTTTTGTTTACATTTTTTTGACGGAAGATCTGTTTTTTTTTATGAAAGTAAATGATTAAATAATATTGTACAGCAATAAATGAATAATAACATAAAAACTTCATGAAAATCTTTAAATTCAAAATTTGTTATCAAAATTAATTAAGGATTGAGAAAAATAAGCACTAACCATTATTATTTTTTTTTTTAGTTGCATGATTCTTGGATTCCAAGTCACTCTGAATAATATTATATAAGATAATATATTAATAATAATATTAAATATTACCTTTTTTTGGTCCGTCTTGTGACTTTTTTTGGTCATTAGAATGTACGACGCGTTTCGGGACCGCAATCCCATTGTCAAGTACACTTACACAATAAAACACATAACACAAGTTTAAAAAACACACAAAAACACCACAGTTACAACACTTTTAAAAACTTAATTGTGCCGGACAATTATTCAGCGTGTAAGTCGTAGTGTGGTCCATGGTACACTGTCGTAAACTGTCAAACAAAATATAGTAGTTAGAAAACCGGTTTAAAATAGCCTATGGCTGTTCATATAAACTATTACTTTTAAAATCCAGCTGATCGTTTAATAAGTTAGATGGATTGTTATTAAACTTCTTATAAATTTCGAATTCTTCTAAAGCGTTCAAAAGTCTACTTTTTTTGCAAATATGAAGTGGAACCAGATTTTTGTCGAAATTAGTGTATGAATGATTATTATCAATTAAATGTTGAGCAAAGTTAGATTTTAATTTATGCTTGTTTTTATGCGGCAAGTGTTCATTAAAACGGCCTTTGAATGCCCTACTCGTCTGTCCCACATAAATACTGTCACAATCATTACAGTTGATTCTGTAAAAGCCCGACTTCTTTTCGATTGGAATTACACGTTTGGGTCGTAATAATTTCTGAATATTATTGTTGGTGCGAAAATATCATATTTCGCCAATGTATTTTTCACCATATGCGGAACGGTATTAGAATATTCCATGGATACAATTTTTTTTATTATTCTTAGACCGTGTGATGGAGTTTTGTTTATTTCTTCCATGATTATGCAATAGTTTATCAATCATTGATTCATGGTATCCGTTCTCTTGGGCTATATATTTAATGGTTTCCAATTCATCGTTGAAGTCGTGTTTATCCAATGGTATGGTGAGAAGGCGGTGTATGAAACAGTTGTATGCTGACATTTTTTGTGATATTGGATGGTGTGATGTTGCATGAATGGTGGTATCTGTAGTGGTCGATTTTAGGTAAATTTTATATTTGAGTTTATCATATTCCTTGGTCATAGTCAAATCAAGAAAGTTTATTTTATTATCTATTTCGGTCTCCATAGTGAATTGCATTTTATGGTTGATTTTGTTGAGATAAAGTTTTAATATTTCCGCCTGACTTAAAGTGCCATCAAACACGAGAAAAGTATCATCAACATATCTTGTATAAAATAATATTTTTGTTTTATGTGGGTTGTAATCAGACATAATAAATTCGTTTTCTAAATGGTTCAAGAATATGTCTGCCAAAAGTCCGGATAGTGGTGAACCCATAGCGAGAACCTCGTTTTACACGAAAAAATTATCATCAAATGTAAACTAATTTCGACAAAAATCTGGTTCCACTCCATATTTGCAAAAAAAGTAAATTGCATAATAGGGTTTACTTAAACATGAGGTACATAACTGAAATAAAGAATTTTGGATCTTGAATTAAACACTGAAACAAGGATATTAATAACTCAATTTGGTAGTGAATAGGAGCCAATTTGGTAGTGAATAGGAGCCGGACTAGTAAGGTCAGGTAGTAGCGCGGCAAGCCTCCATAACTAAACTGTGACAATAGTAAGACAATAGTATGTCTATAAATTGATACTAAATTTGATGTAAATCGGACAATTTTGACCAACTTGTACCGCCAAACTAGTTTTTATTTTTAAAACTAACTTTGAATGAACAGTTAAACTAAAATACAATTCATATTAAAAAGTGAGCATATGGAGGGACAAAAAATACTCTATGTATGATTGTAATAATTTTGTATTGCTTCATAACCATACATTAAATAAATTTCAAACCTAAATAACTTAAAAACCGTACATTTTAACGAAAAAAATGTCGACACATTTTTTGTAGTCCTTTTGATTCCCTATCGGATGGTGTAACTGTAATAAATATAGTTTAAAAAACTAAAAAACACGCGATTTGTTCTGGTTGTCAAACAATACAAAATTATTACAATCATGCATAGAGTATTTTTATGTCCCTCGATATGCTCACGTTTTTATATGAATTGTATTTTAGTTCCACTGTTCATTCAAAGTTAGTTTTAAAAAGAAAAACTAGTTTGGCGGTACAAGTTGGTCAAAATTGTCCGATTTACATAAAATTTAGTATAAAAATTATCGAAATGTAAATATAAAACGTAATATGATAATGGTTTTTAATAATTTTGGTAAATAATTTAACTGAATTTTTGGTATTAGGTACCTAGTACTTGTTCTCATTGAGTGCAGCCAAGCGTCACTAATTAGGGTCGGGTGGGCGGAAGACCCTAACCTTTTCTTACCTAACCTTTTGGTTCAGAGTTAGGTTGTCCGCAACTATAGTATTCCTGGACCCACCAAACTTTGACAAGGCTGGGAAGGCGAGTCGATTGTTGGGCGGATTGCATAACATACATTTTGAACGGGAGTCAAATTTTATAAATTAAATATCTCCCGCACAACAAATTGGCCCATGTACCCCGAAATCGGATACAAGCGCGATTTTTTTAGGGGTTAAATAACAAAAGAATGCACGACGAACTGCATTTTGAAAATAAATCGAATCCGTTCAAAGGTATTGTTCACATTCTAAATATTACCTAAAACGTTTTGTTTTGAACAATTTTTATTATGACCAACCTTTACTGCAAGGGGTGGCCAAAATGAGGACACAGAACAAAACTTGCATCGTTCTCGTAATAGACACAATATCTAGTCCATTCAAAATTGTTATAAATCTTAGAAATATTTTTAAAATTACTTGTCTGAAACTTGTGTGATATCTGCCCTCAGCGCAAGGTGTGGAAAAATAGCCCAGAACCCTTAACCAAAAGTACTGGTAGAGAGTTCTGAAACACTCTGTACGTGGGAATTCCCGCCATGGTTAGTTTACAGTACATTGTGTATTAAATGTTAATTTGTTAGGTGCTACTATTTTTTGATGATAGTAATAAGCTATTTATTCCATGACACTGTCGAGAAAAGGAGAAACCGAAAGCGAATTGTACGTGCTGTGTTTATTTTGTATCGTTTGTTTTTGTATTTTTAGTTACACACAACAGTACTTCTAGAACTTAACACTTACAAGACGACTGGACAGTACGGAACCCTTGACGCTCGAATCGAAGTCGCACTTCATAGTTTAGTTGCTCCTTTGGTGGGATAATGTTATTAGTTTAATACCAAAATTTAATTTAATTAAAACAAATGAACGATCCTAAGTTATTTAGAAAAGTCTATATTATCCATCAGTGAGATTAACCCCAACAACCACAAAATCCAAAAAAGTTTACCTCTTTATATTATTAGAACAGACAATCGTAACATGATCCCCTAAAATAAAACCACTTCTTATTCCGTGTCAAAAGCCATTTATGAACCTCACGTGACAAACTCTTTTAATTTAGGAAAACGTCGTGAATAAATCATGAGCATCGTTTTAATTGCTCACAATACAAAACGCAATCCTCTTCTACAGTGAAGCGCTTTAAGCAAGTTTGATAAAGAAGGGATTGAGAAACAATCACAGCAGTGCGAGACATAATAAGGTTGAATCGGCGACGTTCCTATTAAACCTTGACGTCCAGGAATACACGTTAGCTGCATTAAGTGGAGCCCGAAAGCCATTTAACCATTAAGTTAAAAATATTACAGTTTGTTCATAAACCACTAAACCTACTACTACAACCACAATTAATTCTTCTTTCTTTGTTTGTTTCCAACACAGATTTATTTCATTACACAAAAATAAGACGTTTTACAAATTTTCAAAAATATCAATTTCCAAAAATCTTAACAAACACAAATATTGACTATTAATATGCAGAATGTACGGCCATACCCTTGTATAAGGAACTAAATCTTTGGCCCAAGTAAATAAACTGTACAAATTTGTTGCTTTTTAGAAAAATGTAGTAAAATTACTAAAAACTGAAGTTTCAAAAAAAGAAATTTAAAAAATTCTAGTTGTCCATTGTTTTTTTAAATATATACTACATATATTTATATAGACTATCTTTATATAAATCATTTAGTAGGTCTATAAGTAAGCAAAACATTAGCCTACAAACCAGCGCGTCGACCGAGTAACTAGGCATATTCTGTCAGTAAAACATAACATCTACAAAATAAAATCATGACAATACTAAATAAATAAAGTAACATGAATTTTAAATGTGTATGAATTTAGCTGTTGTAATAATTATTAATATGTACAGTTGTTCTTAATAAGTGTGGATAGTCTTTTGCATGTGGATTTAAAACATTTCCACCTTTATATTTAAAAAAATAAGTTTAATTCTGTACGATGGATCTAAAACGGCACAGTAAAATTTCAAGCCTAAAAAAAAGTTAATGTTTTAAACCATGCCGATCCACGTTGTTTCTCCAAGCACCTCTCAAATGTGCAATGTAAAGCCATTTCCGAGCTAAAAATCATCCCGTTTATTATTGGAATTAAACAATATGTTTAATGATTCCTATTGTGTATTTGATTTAGCCAACTCTCAATTATCCGTGGAATTTGGTTACGTAATTGCCAGGAATAACCCTCATATTATTGTAGAACCAGTAAAAACACATTATTAAAAAAATATATATGCATTTAAATCTAAAACTGATTTGCAGTAAGAAAAAATATTACAATAAATTGTTTTAAATTAATACATATGTAAAAATAATAAAGTAGTATTTTATACCGAACGAATAAATCAAATCTTCTCATTAATTAAATTACGAGCCAATGAGTATTACTACCTAAATAATAGACCATGAAATAAAATTTTTTTTTTCAATTCGTTTTTTTTTTAATATTGTTATTAGAAAAAAAATTCGCCCTTGAAGTATTACACCTTAGAAAGAATATTGGGTTTTTTAAAAACTTATTTTGGCGTTTTAATAATTTTGGTGTCGTCGGAAAGAAAAGCTTCTTGAATACTCTATATTAGTATAAATCATTTTCTAGCTCATAACTCAAAAAGTCTACGATTTTTTAAAACTATTAGGTTAGTTCGCATGTTTTCCAGCGTGAATTTTCTAAAAATCTGTTCTTTGATAATAATTCTTTTTCGAGAAACGCATTCGAAAACCAAATTTATTACAATTTGTCCAGCACAAGTCTAGAAATAGACATACAAAACTATTGCTTTACATAAAAATTATTATTATTATTATCTGCACTGTAAACCGGTTAGTTTGACTGCAATTACAGTAGTAATAAAAATATTGACACTATAGTTTGAATGACATCTGAAATAAATATTGTTTTGGTGTTTGTATTTTAGAAAAAAACGTTTAACTTAATATTTATTTTTAAACTTTGAGCGACACCAGGATGAAATATTTATAAAAAGTTTAAAAGAAACGTAAACCTAATCTTGACAAAAAAAGTATTATCTTAAATAACTAATAATCATCATCACTAATAAAACATAAAAAGGTTTCTGCATTATTTCGTTCAGAATTGTGCGAGGGAAGAGAGTAGGCCTAGGCCTACCCGGCTACGGGTTCACGTGTGATGATTCGCAATGAGCGGTCTAATTCAAAACGCAAAGTAACTATTGTAACTGCAGCGCCCATACTTACAATTTATCTTTTAATTATTTAAATACGATTTAGGCTAATATAAAAGCTAACTATATCACATAAACGAAGATTGGCAGAGCCAACGAAATAATAAAACTAATCTGTGAGTAAATACATTACCCTACCTTTTTTGAAAATAAACTTAACTAATTTAGCACTACCAAATGGCATTTTTTACGTGGAAATTACAAATTTTCTATCTTTTTAATTCTAGGCCACTTATATTGATGTCAATTCTGGCGAAGTCCATACCGCAACTAACACGCAAGTAACGAGGTCCTACCTAAACATTAAAACTTTCCCCTCGAGTAATCATTTAAAAAGTGCTAATTCACTTATTGCAATTGTACTTTGCAATTTACTTATGCACTATTGTATAATTGTACTCAGTTACAACTTACACACGAACATAGTCCCTTTTCACGAAATTGTTTAAAATATTAGTGTGCCTATTCACTAAGAGACTGATTGTACACACACTGCCCTTACATACCTATATAAAAGGTAATTACATTGAGTCGCTCGTAAGCCTAGACTGAGTCAACGTCGAACTCGAGCTTACTTTGAGTGCAACTACGTATAGTTCGTTTGTTATTAGTCCAATCAAATTAACTCTGAAATAGATTGGTTTCAGAAAAAAAAAAATGGAAACAGCTCTGAATCGAGCCGGAAATGATTTTAACCGGCTCAGAACCGATCCCTCTACAATTCCTACAGTCGATTAGGGGGAGTGACAATAAGTGTTGAAATGGGAGGGGTGAAAATGGGTTAACTTTTTTAACTATCCCCCAAAACAAATAGTTTTTGGTACCAAACTGTAGAATATAAAAAAATAAAAAACTTTTATATTTAACATACTTAAATATTTTTTTTATTTTGAAATTTTTAAGTTCTTTGTAAAAAATGAGGTCAGATTTAAAAAAATCGACGAAGCAGGGTTTTTGTCGAAAAAAGTTGAATTTAGTCTCATTATGTTTGTCATTCTGTTAACTTTATGAAAAAAATTTAACATATTATTTCCCGATTCTAAAATATTGAAAATAGACAATAACTAAAATGTTAGATTTTGCTAAATCTAAAAACTTCCTATACAGTACCAAATTACATTTTATCGATAGACATAAGTTCTTCATAATAGTAATATTCTTGACAAAGTTGAAGTGCCAGAACTCATTTTTTATCTTTTTCTACAAAAATCACTATTTTCCTAAAAAAAATCAAACATTAAGTAAATCTATATATTTAATACACAGTTGAAAGTCTGAGTTCTCAGTGACTACTGGACCAATCTTCAAGATTTATGTGTCAAGTTAAAGGGGATAATGCGTAGGTTTGCCGAATATCAAGGGAAACATATTCTTAATAACTAGTAATAATATATATTACAGTATATGGTAAAAATATTTTTATGAAAAAAATTTAGCTTATTCGGGATATTAAAAGTCACACTTTTCCCGAATAGTTTTAAAATTAGAGCCTTTTTAACAGAGAAATAAAATGATTTTGAAAAAATGTATGTCTATTTAACTCTGTTTCCATTTTTTTCCAGAAGAATCCTTAATTTGACTGGACTATATTTGTGAAAGTGCTTGCAGAGAGAGCAGAAGGCCTTTCAGTGAGGATGCCCCAGTCCGTTTTAAAGAATCTGAGATTCCGCATCGCTTCCCCCACTACCGAACAGTGAATAGATGACTGTACGCACTCCCAAGGTCAAACGCCATCACGTTACAAACTACCTACACTACAGTTTGTGTTGTCACGTTCTCATTTGTGTGTTTTAATATTAATTTGTAATTACAATAACAATTATCTTGTGGTTATTATTACGTGTAAATTATATTTTTCAGCTATTCCAATTATTACTAAATTATTATTTTCTTTTAACAAAATGCATAGTTAATTATACTGTGCCATGTTACTTATCTGTGAACAGAATTCACTTTATTGCCTTAAGCTTCTTTTTATTAATTTTGGTTTCATACATATACATACTCTTTAGTTTGGTTGGTAGTTACTGTAATATTTTTGTTCAATATTTTATTTGAGCCAAACAGTTTAACGCACTCTTTGGTGTGCCACTAAAAGCCTAATCGTTTTATCGTTATTAATTGGGTTCCATACTTTTGACCCACTCTATATAACCTAATACAGCTAGGCCATCAGCTATGCCAGTCTATCAATCAATACGTAAAACTCCGTAAGTATGAGTTATTAATCAATTATGCATAGGTCAGTTACGTTGATGAAAGGAGGCCAACCCAATGAATAAAAGAATGCCCAATTAATCTGCCAAGCATTCAAGCTTGTCCATCACTAACTTCATAAACTTGCATTTATTATTAATAATAACCAATTTATTTGTTATTGTGAATACTTTCTTCCTGAACTAATCGAAACCAAGGAAAACATCTTGTCTAAAAACTTACCCACATCAGGCTTTTCACGATGCCATCGATTGCTTCGCCCCCACAAAAACGGACGATGAGACAGTTTAAGTTGTCTGCGATTTATTGAGATTATTATTGTTTAGGTGTTATTCAGCGTTTTTAAGACAACATGCCATCGAAATAAGCTGCTGCCAAATTAAAATAAGATCAATATTATTTTCTCGGAGTATTTAATTTTTGACATGATGGGTCTCTCCTAGTTAGCAAATAAATATACAGTAATCGAATTGTTTTTACTATAATACTATTATATATTTCAGGCAGTTTATTGAAATAAGATGAGCTCAATATCATATCGTACACAATAGGCCTACGTTAGATCATAAAAACAAACTCGAACATTAAGTGGCTTTCATTATGCAACATAAAACGATCAAGTTTTTCAGATAAAAAAAAAACGATATTATAGTTTATTGGTTAAATGGAGGAGGGGATCATCCCAAACATATTTGTTTAGGAAGTAGGTAGGTCGTTAGTGTCCAGTCGGCTAAACGGATTTGAAAACGAGGTATTTAGGTTTTGCTACTGTTGGCAGAATAAAACAAAGAACTCCGTAGCGAGGTTTCTTAAGTTTACGATTTACGTGATCCTATCAAAGAAGAAAAGAAAATACAATTGTGATTGTAATTTTATTTTCGATAAAACTCATTTCAAGCAGTTAAAGGTTGAGACCCCTATTGTTTTCAAACTAGAAACAGAGTTCCAGACAATTCAAATTAAACCAAGCATGAAACCTTTTTCGGAGCACAAGAGTTAACATAAACATCATTGCAACGGCTAATTGTATGTTGATCACAGTTTTTATGAACTTGCGTTTTCTACACAATTTTGTTAAACATTTATAATTCTTTAATGAGGCCTACTTCTTAATAAGTATTGTAGATTGTAACTGTCACATTCAATCGACAAGTTTTAGAAATGCATAAACAATCCTGTTCAAATTAATGAAATTTGTCAAAAGCGTGTTGAAAAAACTTTTGTATATTACTTTTTTTTTATAGTTTCACGTCTACATATTAAAGGAAGAGTCTTCCATTTTAAGTTCGAAGTACCTTTATTTTCAAATACAACAAACGGCGCCACCAAAATTATAACCGGCAGAATAGTGGACGGATAAAGCTATAGTTTATAAAAGTCAAAGGCTTAACAGAATTCTTCATTTTGAATACTTTTTATTCTTTTGTAATTTGTGTGAGGCAGTGAGTTAATTTTAATATTTATATAATGTTTAATTTTCAAAAGTCAAACTTTCCCTTTTAACTTTCAAACTAACCTCGTACTATTCATTAATGGATGTCTTGCAAATATAATTACTATGTTTTTCTTTTTGCCTGGCTTCCATAAACAGCCTACGTGATGGCCAATTTCTTGCGAGCCATCTCCGTCTGTCTCTATAGCCATGCTCCAGCGAATTAGTAACCCTATCGCGAAGAAAAGAGCCAAGTGTATTGTCCAAATTCGAAACTGAGGACCGGAGGATGGTGAAATGAACTGAACGATAAGTGTGCGTGAAGAGTGAGATTTAAAACCCTCACTAGAAAAGACTCCAGTCAGGAAAAGTCCCACAAAAGATCATGCAAGAACCTGGGTATTGCGGAAGAGGCTAGCTGCCGAAACAGGTTAGCATAATCCAGGGTGTAATGTGCAAGGTTAAAGAGGGGATTATCTTATAAATACAATACCTTGTTACTGAGGGATTCTGTTACATGCAACATCTTCTGATGCCTACTCGAAACTGAAAAAGCCAACTGTTAGCTTATCCTGCAACATTGGCATGCAACTGTTTGCTGCTGATAGATATTTAAAAGCCCTGTGCCTTCTTATTTCTTATCGAAATACTAAAAAGCATGCTTACTCAGCCATGGAATTCTAACCCACCGTAAAGACAAGTTCGGCATGCCAACGATTGGAATGCCGATTGGAACGTGAAAATGGACCCTAACACCCGTCACAGGAAAAGGATTTTTCTAGTTACACCATTGCCAGATAAAGTTAAACTGTGGAAAGTAGTTTAAAAGTGGAAAAACCCTCAAAAGTTTTAAAAATGCCGTCCAAAGATTTTTGGCCGTACTGTAGCAGTATTATGAATGTTTTCCATTTGTTTTCGTTATTCTGAGAGGTAAGGGGAGAATAATTTATTTCATACGATTTTGCTATAATTTTGTATAGTTACATTTGTAAATAAGGAATAAGAGCAAAATATGACGCTCAAACAAGAGCAGTGTAGTTGACCTTTCCACGCTGCCTTCATCTAATAACCGCTAACCTTCACATCTACCAATAGTCACGTCAACTTCAAACTACACCCCCAGCATAGTCGGACGTAAACAACGATCAAATGTACAGGATAGTTGGTTAAATGAACTACAGTATAAGGCTTTATAGGTCTAAGGCTGATCTCGTGCTATAACATTAGCAAAACTCTCGAGCGCGACTAGAATATAGCTTGTAGGAACTTGCATTTTTAATAATTGCTGTTTTATTTACGTTTTTCGTCATTTACATAAAATCGTTAAAAAAATCGGCTAATAACAACTTTAGTTGAAACATTGTTCTAAAACATATTTAGCCAACAGACTAAAACGTACACAAAAAAAAAAAATATAAAAAACACTTAACATTTGTGTACAATTTAACATCACATTATAAGTGACTGTCCACTTGTATGTTTGTCCCAACTGCAGGACTGTTGGGCGTTTAAAAAATCATACACAATTTTAAATCACATAAAGGCGTTGCTTAATAATTGTGAAATTACTGCTTTAATAAACAAAAACTATTGCTGAAAATTACTACTCACTAACGACTGAAGAAATGTAATTTTCTGTGTCCCGATTATTCTAATGAATATTTTTTTTTAAATGAGCATGGACCAATATTATACCCATACAGCCATTATAAAAGTTAAATATAAAAGTGACGAGCAAAAATGTCCACTTTAAATTATAGTGTAAGTTTGTAAATATTATTTTTAATTATTCAAATTGTAGTATTATTTTAAATATTTTGTTTCATTTAATAAACGCAATTCGGGTGTTTTGTTTAGACTACAATTCGATTCGAACTTTTTCTTTATTTTGATCCATCTACTACCCCATGAATATTTCCGCACATTACAGAAACACCCTGCATAGACATACAATTGCAAAAATAGCTAATACCTAATAAGAATCTATTAGGTTAGATTTTCAAAGAAGCACGTGGGTATTTTGTTAAAAGAGTATTAGGCGGATAGCCGAGGTCAACCTAACTCGATCAATATGAAATGCCTGTCTGTCAATACTATTATATTCAGGTTAAACAATCTGCATTATTTATCTGTCTCCTTTGGAATGCTTCGATTAGTTTTGTTGGTGTCGTTTGAAATGTAAAAAAGAAACGTTTGTTGTAGTTTGATTAGGCCTACTGTTTTCCAGTCAAAGTAACGATGAATATTAATACATGTTTTTTTCAACTTATTATCAAGTTTATTATTTTAGTCTAGGAGCTTGGACACATGAGTGGGCAAAATGATTACGTCGGTATATTTTTTACATAGTTCAATCCTGTTTTATTCACAATACTTATAAAAGTTCATATAATCCTGTCAGGCATTGTTTACACCAATAAGAAAATTTTATATTTTTGAAATTTTAAAAATTGTTTTTATATTCTTTGGTACAATACCAAAAATAATGGATCTTAACTGTTTGCGATAGTGATAATATTTCTGAAATTATGAAAGGTTAACTAAAGTTGAATATGTAGGCCCTAAGTCATTATTATTTACGATCGAAGCGATTACATCGATATTTCAACTCGAATCAACATTTGACTGAATTTGTGCCCCTTTTTTACACAAAACCCATAATAGGTATTAAATTGAAATTTGGCACTTGTTTGTAAAATTGTATGCAGATCACATTTAAAATGTAAATCATGAAATAAATGTAAAAAAGCTTGAAAACATAATTTATAGGCTATCTACGCATGCGCATTATAAATGCTAAATAAACTTCTGCATAAAGTAGATTTTTTTGAAAAAATAAGCAATTTCCATTTAAAAACAACCATACTTAAGCAATTTTTGCATGTATTACATAAGAACCAATTATATACAACAACATTGCTAAAAGTGCTAATAAGGTTTGACAGCACACAAGTAAATACTTGAAGTTCCATACAATTTTAGGTTAAGACTAAGTCCAGCCTAAACCAAAATTATTAATTTTGAAACAGTATTTTAAACTATGGTTTCGCCTAAAGAAATATCGAACAATAAGTTTTAATTTTGTAACAATACAAAACCTCGATAGATATGATATAACATGTTTCTCAACACAGAACATGCGTTTAATTCGAACATATTTATCAGAACGCCAGTTTATCCGAACACGCATTTAGTATTGCCTAGTAGACCAGTCGGTAGGGGTCATTTTAGACCAAAAGTTCCAGTAATTTACAATACGGCTGATTTTTTTTGTAAGTACATTAAAGTAAGTAGATTAACAGAAAAAAAGTTTAACAGTCTATCGATTGAAGATCTGATTTGAACAGTCTTGAGATGAAGACAGAGAAAAATAAAAAATACCACCGTTTTACTGTTAGTTTTATTTATATGTTTAGGCCAGTCGGTAGGGGTAAATTTAGACCAAAAGTTCCAGTAATTTACAATACGCCTGATTTTTTTTATAAGTACATTAAAGTATGTAGATTAACATAAAAAAAGTTTACCAGTCTATCGATTTCCCAAAGTCGAAAAAAAATCGATTATTATTTTTTTTTCGATTATCCTTAATATTTCAAGCTGGGATGAAGATAGAGAAAAATAAAAAATACCACCGTTTGGGGGAGGTATTTTTCAATAAAAAAGGTAATATGTATTTATTTCGTCCAAGCGATGTTTTGTATGGAAGAAATTCGATAATGCAGGTATGTATTTTGCAGCAGGGGAAATCACTAAAAGGGGGAAATCTCATTCATATATGAAGCGTTGGCTCATTCTAAATTGGCCGAATTTTAATATATCGAATTGAAACTTGACATAGGAGTTAAGATATATATTTTAAACATTTATGCGGAGTCTCAGCTAGTTATCTTGAAAATTACCCGATATAGATCCACTTGACTTATCAATGGGTTTTTCGATTTTAGGCGTACCGGACCCACGAACTAATTTCAATCTATTCCAGTTTCGTCAATTTTTGGAATATCAACATCAAATTTGTTTTACAAGTTGAGTACACCAGTATAAATATTCTTAGTAAGTATGAACGATTTTTTTCATGTTATTTTTAAAAACGAGGCGCTTGAAAATAGTCTTCTGTTTTACCTATCTCGTTTTAACTATAACACCTTTGGATTCAACGACTCCATTTTCGACAATTTTTGAACATATCGATTCAAAAATTGGTAAAGAATTTACAAACATAATTCTTTTTTACTATACTTATTTTAAAAACTATATTTAAAAAATCGGCTAATCTGCAGCCGATTAACTCAAGCGTTTTGATAAAAAAATCTAAAAAGGTCTAAAATTATACTTTTTTAAGTTACTTGTGCTTTGAAAAGTAAATAATAAAAAAGGTATATACTCCTTGATCTTGTTTGAATCTATATATTTAACTTGTAAAAAAACTGTTAGGTTGATATTTTGAAAATTTTCTAAACTGGAGCCGTTTTAAATGAGTTCGTGGGTCCGGTACTCTTAAAATCGAGAAACCCATTGATAAGTCAAGTGGCTCAAGATCAGGTCATTTTCTCTTGATAACAAGCTGAGACTCAGCATAAATGTTTAAAATATATATTTTAACTCCTATGTCAAGTTTCATTTCGATATATTAAAATTCAACCAATCTAGAATGACCCTACGCTTCATATATGAATGAGATTTCCCCCTTTTAGTGATTTCTCCTGCTGCAAAATACATACCTGCATTATCGATTTTTTTCCAGACAAACCATTGCTCGGACGAAATAAACACATATGACCTTTTTTATTGAAAAATACCTCCCCTACACGGTGGTATTTTTTACTTTTCTCTATCTTCATCTCAGCTCGAAATATTAAGGATAATCGAAAAAAATGATAATCGATTTTTTTCGACTTTGGGAAATCGATAGACTGGTAAACTTTTTTTTTATGTTAATCTACATACTTTAAGGTACTTATAAAAAAAATCTGAAGTATTGCAAATTACTGGTAGTTGTAACCTACACCGACTGGGCTATAGTTGTAAATAAAAGATACCGGTACGTAGTGATTTGGTTTCATACAAAATTAATATGAATTTAACAATTAGGTTATGCTTAATTGTATATTGTATTTTATTGTATTTTTTAAGGCAATGGTAGATTGAATTACTACATTTTATGTTTGAACTAGTAAGCCCCCGTGAAAAATCACAGGCTGAATAATTAGATAAATATCAGAAATACACAATTTAAAAAACAAATTATTTATAAACAACATTAAGGCATACTTATCTAGGCCTACCTAAACATAACTCCAAACTATAATCTACACTGATGGATTTGTAAGCATTACAGATGATGGGTGAAATCAGCTGTTAAACAAATAGATAGGCTTATCTCTTCTTTAAATTTGTATAAACAAATATATTGATGATAAAAGGTTGTATTTATACATAGTTTATAACCTCAAATCAAATATTATAACGTATATTATAGCAATCATTAGTTCTATAACTCACATTTAAAAAAAATCAACTTTACAAGAAATTATAATGATTGAAGTTGTAAACATAACCCCAAACTATAATCTACATTGGGTTTACAGATGATAGGTGAAATCAGCTGTTATATTATATGTTACTCATGTACGTACGCTCGTACAATCGCTTTTATAGGAGTTGATCATATCTGTTTTTTAAACGCATCAAATTATAGTTCCTATGTTCATTACTATAGTATTTCAAATATTCTTAAAACATGCTATCTCATTTCTTGTAAAAGTTATATTTACTTTTTAGGTTAGTTAACTTACAACTTAATTTGTGGTTTAAAGAAACAAAAATACAACAACACGTTATGTTACCGATATATATGTAAATTAAGTAGAATGCAATGTTTTATCAATATAATACTTACAAGATTGCTAGACTTAATAATGCAAGTTTTGAAAAATCTAGAAAAAGACGATATTTTTCATCACTAGGCCTGTTGTGTTAAATTTTCTTCTGTGTTCTTCTTCTCTCTATAAAGCGGCCGAATTTTAAGTCCGATTTGGTTCAAATTTGGTACACATGTTGGTTGTCTACGTCGCTCGGACGAGTTCGTTAGCCAAAAAAAATCCAACAACCGGAAGTACGTTTTTTGACCGGAAGTAACTATTTTTTTAGATTTTTACTACGAGAATGAAAATTTTTAAAGTTTTTTCTAAAAATATAAATGTAGGATGTTATTCTGCACATTTTGTTTTTTTACGCGACCTTATAGCTCGCTTGGTTCCCCCAAAATCGACCAAAACGTAAATTACCATACAAGTACCCGATTCGAAGTCAAGTGGTGCCAACTCGCGAGGCCACTAGGCGCAAACAAATTCTACTAATATATTACGTACACACAGACAGCTGTTCAACGCCTTCGTGAACGCCTATTTCCCAAATTGTTGGTTGAAACTCTAAAACATAGGCCTATAAACTTAATTTTGGAAATTTGCTGAACTCACGTCAGCGGTCCAGCTGCGTGGTCGAATTATTTTACTTCAATATATCAACTATATTTAACAGTTCGTTAGTACTATTTGTTAACGAATAGCTAGGTTATTATTAGGTTATGTTAACGACGTTTTTAAGAGCAGCGCGTTGTAACTTGCTATCGTATTTTAACAAATTTTCACTCTATATTGTTTGATTTACGAAACTCAGAACTAAATATTTGTAGTCGTTAAAATAGTATGATATTAAAGCAATTTGCTTGTGGGTTCACTGTACCAGTGAACCTATAGCCACGATTGACTACAACAGAAAAATTCAGAATTACAAATTATAGGCTAAATGCTTTTTCATAACCTTAAGTTTCAAAATTTCAGATTAAAAACTTTCTTTGTTATTATTTACAAACCGATTTTGATTAAACTCACACTAACTGTAACTTTTTGCAGTCTAAAAGCGAATATAATTTATTTTTACCTAAATAGTTGTATTGTTTTAAGATAGCGATACAATTGATTTAATGCGAACACAAAAGAGATTTATTTATTTTTAGATAGCTACAAACTTAATTTTTTTAAACTAGCTGTCATGAAATTTAACACAAATGTTGACCTTAAGTGCTGAATGTAACTAAAAACTTCTCAATTAAAAAATGTACGTTTCAGACAGACAACAATTTAAATTAAACTAAAATTTGATATTTTTGCCGAGTTTAGCGAAACGGGTTTGAAAATTTTTGAAAAACGACCCCCTTTTTGGCAAAAAATCCCCCAAAAAATCAGTTATTTTTTTTTTTAAACGGCTCTATCGATTTTGATAAAATTTGGCTTATTTGTAGCCTTTAATGTACCCTGCCATATGCAAAAAACCGCATCTTTTTAAAATTTTCGTTTAGGTAATAATAACTGATTTTGGGGTTTTTTTGGCCATAAAGGGGGTTGTTTTTCAAAATGTTTCTAAACCATTATTCGTGCATCTATACAGGCCTAATTGACATGTTTGGTGCAAATTTGTTCGAAATCGATCGAATAGTTTTCTCTCTAGATAATAATAATAATAATAATATTTATTAGTTAATCTCCTACTTTAATAAATCACCTCTCCTACAATTATGAAGTCACAGTGAATCTGTTTAGTAATTTAAATATGTTTGTGAGAAAGTATGTGCCAGTTCCTGGTACCGTTTTTTGTACATGTGGCTGAACAGCAATTGAAAATGTGAAAATGTTTTGTGAACAAAATTGCAACAGATCCACAAAATTCTTATAAGTTAGGCCTTGGGAAGTCAGTTTTAAAAATTACAGAAATTTAGAGGACGATAACATAAAACTGCCTTTGATTTGAAATCGGGGTTGAGAAAACTGTTACAAACTCATAATCTTAAAAGATCCCGACGTCTCGCTCGCAGTGAATATGAAAATTGTTCCTTTACGCACCCGTATGGAAATAGTCCTTCATACAAATGTTGTTGTTACGAAGAAACAACTTTATATAGGCTCTTAAAACGAGTTAATGTACTGTTATCTCGTAAGATATGACTTGACATTGGATATTTTATCTGATAAAGTGGTATATATTTCTTAATCGAAAGTAACAAGATATAAGTTTGTTTATGTTACGAAAGTGGTAATTTGAAACACATTGCGAAAGCAACAAAGGGCAAATTGGGAAAACAAAGACAACCATTAGGCATACTATAGCAGGTAGTCGGTACTTCGCTCAGGGCCGCCGTGTGGTTTAGGGTGACTGGATCAAATTTTATTCTTGAGGAACCCCTGACTCGAAGCTAAATGTTGGGTGGGGGGGGGGAGGAAGGGTAACTTTTTCACACAATAGTAAATACTAAAAAAAAAATGAAAATAATATAGTACACGTAGACAGTAGTAATTCATAATAATATTAGAAATTAATGAAAATAATTGCCTATAAGACAAACTACGTAGACTCTTTTAACAAAATTCAAACTCGCTGCAGTCTGCCTGACGTCGTCTGGTTGACTGGAATTCACTAATGAGCAGACGAAACGCTGCAGTAGATACTGCCAACCACGCTCCTTTAATATCACACAAAAACAAATCTGTCCGGGTAACTTAAAAATCCCACTTTATAATCAAGTTATTGTGGGTATTTTAAAACTAATGCATTATTGAAAAAAAAGTAAATTGACTGTTAAATCAACATAGGCTATTCATTGTTTTCAATTTTTGAATTATTTTTAAATCCAGGGGCCACCTGACATTGGGGGTCGGGGCAATGTGCCCCTTTTGCAACCCTCTTGGCGGCCCTAACTTCGCTCGTAGATATGAATAAATTAATGAAAATACTATCGGCTGAATATTGAACCTTACCATTCACGCAATTAAAAAACAATTTCAGATCCGAGTTCTCTGGCGAGAAAACGCATGAGTTTAGTAAAAATCTGTTTCCAAATTTAGGCTTACATAAATGATCAGCTACGCGTCAGTGAGCTAAAACCCATGCTTTCTAGCCTACTCATAAGTCGAAAGAATGCGAAAATTTAAAATCGGTTTTGAGATACATTTCACCAATAAGTGTACTCGTTTTACCTACAATTTAGGTAGACCTACGAAAATTATTTTATTTCTTAGACGGAATCACCATTTTGTATTTGCATTAGATCTGCACCCCAGTTTTTGGAATTTTCAACAGAACATACTTTCATCTCTACTTGAGATAGGATCAAAGTTGTTATTTTCGCTCCACCTATTTCATTTCCAGATGAACAAGTCCCTACGATAGAACAACCCAAACCTGGGCTAGGATCCGCCGTCTTCAAAGAACCTCAACCAGGACCCTCTGAACGACAATGCCTAACATAATAATGTAATATACATATAATCATAATATGTAATATATAAAACAATATAATAATATGTAATTATTTTTCAAGATTTTCTTTGTAATTTCAACTTTGTGTAACTAAATTTGTAAAATTTCAGACTTCATATAACTAGAACATTTTTATTTTTAATTTTTGGGAAAAAAAATGATTTATGTACCTTCACATATACGATCTAAATAAGATGCAGAGATCATGAAGGAATTCACTAATTGACAACGTTTAATATGTTAAATTAAAGTTTTGGAGTGGAAAATGTGGGTTTATGGGGAGACAGGCGAAATACGCCAATTTTCAATTAGCGCTTGAGCCCGAACGGTTCGTCGGAGAAAATTACTTATAGAATGAAATTTGTAGTAAATTTTGTGTACATTCTTTTTTAAAAGGAAGGTTATTTACGAAAAGTTTATAGTTTTCGAGCTAAAAGCAAAAAACCGCCAAAACTCATGATTTTTGACATGTTTTTGCATTTTTTCCATTATGCGTCACGAAATTTTGTAGGCAAACCTCATATTCGGATTGAGCACACCAAAAATCATAAAATGGAAGAAACCAAAACAACCCCAAAACTTTCTTGCGAAAAACACAATTTGACTGGACTACAACTCGTGACGAAGCAAATTCAAACAGATTATTGTATTTTTTAAGGTACTCTGATATTTTCTCGGAAATGACGATTGATTAGGACAGAGGCATTTGGAAAATGATGGTTAATTTTGTGATTTAATAAGGTTTAAAACAGAACAAGTACGAGAACTGTATTTCTAGTAGGTAGTTAAAAAGAAACCTGGGTTAAGATTGTGGGTTCAAAAAGCTTAGGCCTACATTTTTACCTTTACACTACAATAAATAATAACTTCGGTAAATTTCCAGTTAACAGAGAAACATGCATAATTAAATTTGTAGAGAATTTATTTTTGAGAAAAAATATATATAAAAAGTCAATAATATACACAATACATTTTTTTAAAGTAATTTCTATTGATTGTTAGAATTTTTAAAGTTGTGTTTTTGTTTAGTAGATTATAAATTAGGAAAACATGTATTGACTTTTTGTGGACTTTATTGACATAAATGTTCCCACAATAAAATTCTCTACAAATTTTCCCATAAGTAAAGAGTACAAATGTTGTTATACAATTGTTTACTCACAATTCCACGAAGTTATTAGTGTAGTCCAAATGTAAACAAGTACTTTATAATGTATATAGGCCTAATGTTTACTTTTCTTGACTCAATCTAGCCTTGCCTTTTTCATAGCCCATGCGCTATTTCATTATAATAGGATCTATCTATTACTGAAATTTATGTTAAAACTGTTCATCTTTACACGTGACTTATACAAAATATTGTTTTAAAATTAAAATAAATTGGACACGTGAAGTAATTAGTTGAATTTATGGAGTAGACTATTTAATTTTTTACTCCCGCCCCTGCCTATGGGAAATAGGCTATGGAGCGGACTGACAGATAACGGACTGAGGACAATACTCTAGGACAGTCTGTACTGTCAACGCCAATGTAATAGCCTAGGTACCTAAATTAATTACTTAAACTTTTGTAATTTGTGTTGTGACTTGTGAAATAATTAAGTAGGCCTAATTTGTATTTTATAAATTTTGATTGCGAAGCTGGGCTCGATTAATGTTGATAAAACGGAACCGGGAGAGCGAAGGTTCTTCTGACATACGTAGACCTATTATTTATAGGTACCGGTATCGTTAGATGTCTTGGGGATGACCCTGAAATATAATCTAACTTGAAAACAGTACAGATACGCGAACCCTTTTACTGGAGAGATTATTGCTAATAACTGACAGTAACATGAACCATAACATAACAGTTTAGGTGAGGTGGCCAAACTTGATATTTTTAGGGATTAACAACTATTTACTTAAACCACGCACCTCTAGCATTATCGAAAGATTCTAGGTCTGCCAAGATATATTGCAGGGCCTATATGTTGCTTTAGGGGATTAAGAGCCCGGCCCTTCATAAAGTGTTTATGCATTCATACAAATACATTGGTGTTTCTGTGTAACTTATTCTACATTTATTTTTTGTGAAAAAGATATTAAATATTGCTATTCTTTTAAAAGATATATGGTAATTTTTGTTCTACTTCTTTGCGGGCCTCCTGACTAATGTGTGGGCAATGCTGCATGTAGGCCTAAATGTAATTAATATATTGAAATGATTGCAGTTATTGTTAGAAATTAGAACTTTCGCATATATATTATAAAAAACAACGTTGAAATTATTTCCTACAAATTTCATAATGTTGATTCTTTGCTATCATCAGTTTTATGTTGACTTTTTACCATCAGACTAATGAAATTAAATTTCTGGAAATGTTCAAATTACTGTACCGTACTTTTGTTTATGTTTTATTCCGTTCTGAATTTTAATTAAAAGGTTATGTCATTTAGTTAGTTTGTTTCGATGTTATATAAGAGTAAATAAATTTTGTGAAATATAAAACATACAGAATAAAATACTCAAAAGGTCATATCTACCATATGATTTGGAATTTAACATGATCTACAACCGAAAAACAGTTCGTTTAGGTTATTTGATGATTTAAACTGATTTATGTATGCCTATCTTTTAATACTGTCTAAAAACAGCATCATTTATTTGTAGTGTGTACATAAATATCAAGTACGGTAATATGGAAATATCTGACCTACTTATGCACGTGTTGAGGTACTTACTCTGTGCAGTTTGTCTTTGACCCGCTGATGAGGATGTACTATTAGCATGTTTTCTAACAAAAGGGTGCATCACTACGAAATCAACCTAAAACTGGTTCACTAAACACTAGCCACTCACTCCACAGCCACACAAATAGCAACAATGTTCTATGTGCACGGTTATGTAGACGCCTGTCCTCTCTCTCTCTCACTCTCTCTCGTTCTAAACAACCTTAATCGATCCATGGATGTTCGTCAGGGGGAATGTGTGTGTAGGCTGCAGATAAGCGCGCGCTCTCGCTCTTTCTCCTTCTCATTCACTCTTGTGGGTGGAAAAGTGCAGAAATTTTCTTATCATTTCCCTTAACGACGCGTCTCGCACTTATCGCGTCCTCAATGAGATCTTTGAACGGAAAATTAGACGAGTTTTTATTTGCTGGCGTAGTTGGGTTAAAATCTGTACATTGTAAATTGTAACTTATGCTAGGTTTTGTTTATAACCTATAAAATATTACGCTATCCGATCAGTAGCCAATGTTTATTTTTTTATTTTTGTTCTAGGACTATTTCTGTCAACTGTTGTGTTTAATTTGTTAGCTTTAATTTCAAAATTCATCTAGCCTTAAAAGGCCTAAATGGTATAGGCTGAAAATTATAATTTCTTAAATTGTATTTGAATATCGGTATGTTTGTTTTTAAAATAAAATAATTTTCTGATCATAAGTAAAGTTAATACTTTTAGCGAACTGTTTTTGTATGGTAGTTGGTAGTCTACTTGGTAGTTATGCCTACTTCAATTTAATTCCAAATCCCCTTATTGCGACATAACTGAAAGCATTATATCGCCATTGATATTCAAAACAATCCATATAGGCCTACTAGACAAAAACAAAATGTTAGACCTATCCAATTCCTAAGACGACGGCACAATGTTTTTGTTTGTAAGAGTAAATAAATGCCTACTTATAGGTAATGATTATAGGTAAATTACTTTTAAATTTTTTATAGGTAATGATACAGGTCTTCCAGGCCATATATAATAATTACAATAAAGTAGTTTAAAAATCACATTCAAAGTTTTTTAAACCTTTGCAATGTGAAATCTAATTTACAAAAAGACAACAAACTTGTTGATTAAAATGTGTTGTGTCGATTGATTGCGCCAGAGAACAAAAATGTTTTGTGTACTTACAATAAACATAGGCTTGATCTAAGCAATTAATCACAAATTTTACTATTCGTTTGTTTAGGTTTAAAATTTAGAATTATTAAATTTTCCCCCTTTAAAACAATTTCATTTACAGTTAGTTAGCCTACAGAGGACGTGTGGTATAATAGGTTAGTCTTTTATATTTTAAATCCGTTTCACATAAAACTATTATTGATTCTACTTTCAAGGTAATTTTACAGGCCTAATTTAATCGCGCATTTAAGCTTCCCTCAAACATTAGCAAACTGAAATTGTTTTCTTCGAATTATCAAGTTTTTGAAAATAATTACGATCGATATCATCGTTGCACAAATATTCCCGTTTAGAATGACACAACTGCCAAGTATTTGATTTTTACTCAGCAGTTGAAATTTCATCCTTACAAAATAACAATTAATTATTTACTCGTATGGCTACTTTTCATGGTGTTTCCAAAAATAATTTCAAAACTGCAGAAGATGGTTCCTTGGATCAAAATAAGTGAAAACGTTCCTATGAACTATGTCCTGAAATGCATAGGTTTCTATCTAGCCGCTATTTTGTGTTTTTAAAACAAAAACATAACTCTTAATGGTAAATGCTTGCTGCTTTGCTTAGTGTTATAATTTGAGAAAGTAATCAACCGATTTCCTTTATTTGTGTCAAAATGGTGGTTATTTAATATTTTAACGTCGACAAGTTATCTCAAAATCACAAAAAATGCATAAGAAAGCAAAAAGTTTTTTTTTAACGACAAACAAAATGGTCTTTGGATTTTTCTCTAGGTAAAAGTAACTGCAAATTGGATAAAAAGTTACATTTTCTCTATGATAGGCCTGCTTGTCTAAAACACACAAGATCAGCCGGGAACCATAACATTTTCCAGTTTTGTTAGCTCCATAACGTTAAAACGATTTGATTTTTGTAGATATTTAAAAAAAGATATGCTTCATAAAAGATATACCTATATAGGTTATGTTATGATCTTTTCTCCGTAGCTTGACGTAGGCATACTACGCCTATAAATAAAATGAGCTATCCATTTCAGCACTTTGGTTCAAGATTGTTTTTGAATGTATTCAAAAATATATTTAATAATTATCGATTAGAATACTAATACAAATTTCAGTTACTGTACCTTTTGTCGAGAGTGAAGTCAAAAACTCGTCCAAGTCTGCCAATCTGTCATGGTTTATTTTCTTTGTAAACAAATGTCGGTATTTAATTTTGACTAACTTAGACACTCCTAAAGCATCTGCCATTTGAAGGCCAAACTTATTGTGTTGAGTTAAATTTAACTCTTGAATCGATTCTGTAGTAAAGGTTCTATTGACACTAGACCATTGAGGGATCACTGGTACTGTTTTCCTCTGTATTTTAGCGTGCGTAGGCCTATTATTATTTATCAAATGCAGATCTGTTTTTAACGAACTCTGTTGTTCTTCAAGGTTGTAGTTCAAAATTATTTCGTTAATTATAACCTCTAGTATATTGTCTTGTAAGGATTTAATCTTTCATTATTTTTCTGCATAATAAAATGAATGTTTAATTCTTTAGTTAAAAGAGTGCTGTTTAAACCTTCTGCGCGATTAGGCAGCTCAGTTTCCATGCAATGGAGGGTTTCGTCTAATCCCTATAAACAAAATTAAACAATCTACTTGAGATACAAACATATTTAATTTTTCAACTGTGCAGTACAAATATTGGCTCTACATACCTTTCTAGAAAGATATTCACGTACCAAAGATACTCCTAGAATACGGACGGATCTTTCGACTTGATCCTCCATCGTTGAATAAAAGTCGTACTAGGTACGAAATTTTATTCTTGGCGTATTGATTATAATCATTACCTAAATTTAATTATATAAGTTTTAATGCATTTGTAATCATATTGCATACAGCTGAAGTAAACACAAATAAATTGTGTCAAACAAAAGATTAACACTTTACATAATTACATAAAAGCAATAAAAAAGTAGCCTGACAATTAAAGTTAAGTTGGGTGTTCAAATCCCGCCAGTCATCTGTTTTATTGATGGCTACGATAACACTGCTCTCTAGCAGTACAAATTGTAACTTGGTGCTATTTCGACGGTGTGGCAAGAAGTGTAAGGTGATTAATATTACAAGATTTTAATTTGTTTTTTACCCTTCAGTAATAGTTAGTCTAAAGGAAATAGCAATGTTGCTTAGGAACATATATTTCCGTGAAATGATATATTTATAGCATTTTATGGAGGTAAGCTGTAATTTTGATTGAAAGTCGTGTAACACGGCTCTCCACTGTGCGGTGTGAACGTCATGGCTTCATCGAACAGAGGAATTCAAATAGGTTCAGCGTGGTTTCAGCGAAAAATAAACCTAAGGCCACAGCATAGAGGAGTGCATTTAGTTGCAGAAGAAATTCTTAGACAAACGCCTGAAATTCGCCAATTTTCAGTGGGACTATTTCATGTTCAGAGTAAGTAACAGCTACTGCTTGCACCTAGGTTAACAAATGGGTTTGGTTAGAATGATTTATTTTGTGCCAACAATTGGAAGTAGTTGTACCTGTTTTCGCGTAGATTCACTCATTATTCATATACAATTAAGTAAATTAAATAATACAAGTTGTCATGTCAGTCATAAATGTATGTAAATTGAAGAGGTTTCTTTATTGTGAAGTTTTATCCCAGTATGAATTGAACAATGTTATCAGTGATAGGTTAGGTATCCTAGTTTTTCCCTAGCCCCTGCTTTTTTAATTGGTTTAGCCTATAGAGTTAGGGCAGTCACTATTGACTATTTATCATTTTATTTATATTATTACCTTAGGCCTATGTTTTATGGCTATTTTTTAAAACAATGTTTTCATATATTCCCCTTTATAAAAAAATTCTGGGCGTAACTTTACTATTCGACTCTAGCCTAATATTTTTTCAGACAATGACGTTGTTTTACATTCTACTGTTAAATGTTGAATACAGGTAAACATACTGTGACTAAATAGGTTAGGTCAGAACCTTTTAGGTATTTTTTAAATTATTATTTTTGCATTTCTGTTAGCTCTAGGTTAGCCTAGAGTCGAATAGTAAAGTTCCGCCAAATTCTGTCTAAAGAGTAGGCTAGTTTATAGGCTTTTATATGTTTACTGATGTGTACCGGTACATGATCATCAACTACCAGTAGGCCTAGGCAATAATTTCATCACTAGTCGTAAAGGGAAGCATTGTGATCGAGAGGCTAAAGGTGTTAACTTAGTTCAACCTAATAATTAAGGTTGTACCATTTTAAACCTAGGCTAGTTACTGGTTATCGATTTAGGCCTAAGATTTAAAGAATAGGCTATATATGTAGGGCAGCATAACCATATAGGTCTTAAAGTAGTATTTTTTTTCATATTTTGAAAGTACACATTAAACTGGGTCTATAAAAACAAATTATTTTAGGGGCACACAAATAAATATTAGGCCTATAGGCTACAAATTATGAGAGAAAGAAAACACTAAAAAATGCAAGCTAACCTTCCACCATTTTCACTATGTTTGCACTAGACAATAGAATCTAAACACTTCACAGTTTTTGTAGACATTTGGAAGATAACAAATAATAACCATACATCGTAAACAAAATATTATAAAAGATATTAACTTAAAAAGATTGAAAATTTACACGAAAAATGAAAAATGTTTATTTATTTTAATTAACAAGAAATAATAATAATTCAGCATTAAAACAAATAAAACAACATTAATTTTACGGAATCTAACAAGAGTAGGAACACAGAGGCTTATTTATAATGTGAAATTGAACAATATGCAATAATATTCTTGTAAGGTGTAATATTAATTGGTCACACTTAAATAATAACGGTTGGTTCAATTTAATTGGTGGTGCTTTTAAATTAGTGAATGTTGCTACTGAACTAAATTAAAGGCTTGTTTACAACTTATCACTTTCAATGTTCATCTTGGATTAAATCATACAAAGTCATAGGCCTAAGTGTAAATTGACTTTCTTTTTCATTTCATCTAAAGAGCACACTAAAAGTGAACGATGAAACAAGTTGACACCTTACCAACTTTTGATGAAAGAGTCGTTCCTCGAACCGATGACTCATCCAGAGTGAAGGCTCAGTGAAAAATGTAAACAAATGATATTTTCATTTCCCACACTCCATTCACTAGGCTAATTAGTTCACAGCCGGCCTGTCGACTCTCTGCCATAGTGTGTGTTTTTTGTTGTTTTGAATACAAATTTTATAAAATGTCATTCAAGTGGCCAGGCAAGCAAATGGTATTGTTTATTGAAACTTATCATCAATACGAGTGCTTATGGAATAATAAAATGCAACGACTATAGCAAATCGAATGCAGGGGGAAAAGCGTACTCTGCAATGCTTGTGGATTTAAATTTGTCTGGTTTAATGGTAGCAGATGTAGGTAAAGGCGAAAATAAAACCTGTTAGATCACGATATGTAGCAGAACTTAACAAGATCACAAATTTTGAAAATAGTGGAGCTGGGATGGATGAATTCTATGAGCCCCGACTGTTCTTGTTCAAGGATGCAGATGTGTTTGTGCAAAACGTGTGCACTCCAAAGCCAATCGGGATCTTCTTCTGTCAATTCTCTCAATAGCGTTGACGAACCTCCCAGATTTTCTCTTCTCTTGAGACCCATGGTTACACCCACCAACGTCTTTGAACACGGCCAGTTGTCGATAAAATTTCGTGCAGGTCTTGTATAAGTCCACGTGAAATTATATCAATGCCTCTACGCATAATCCTTCTCAAACGAGACATCCTGCTACCTGGTACCACAATTGTCTTTGCACCTACAGATGTACAATACTGAGGAACAGTGACAGTGCACGTGAGATGAAAACACTGAACTGGATTAAAATATGTAAACAAGGACGAACACTCTGGATAAATTCACTCTCAGTGATTCACTTTGGATGCACATCAAAAGTGAAACGGTGTAAATCCTACTTAACTTAAACTCTCTATCACAGTATGTTTCCAGGTTTGTGAACATAGGCTATACGGGGTGGCCTGGACCTAGCGTTAAATTTTTTTTGGGTGATAGAACAACATAAATGTAACTTAAATACACAATTTAAAAAATTCTAAATTAAAAAAAAAATTTGGTTTATCCAAATTTACACTAGGCTACATAAAAGTCTGGCTTTTACATAACTAAAATACCACTACTTTTAACTTGCGGCACTATTTTAAATAATAGCATTATTTTAATGTCAGATAAATAGTACAATGAAATCCTCATTAAAAAAAAAAATTTAGGGACATTGATTATTATGTACAAATCATTAACTGAAAGAATTTCAAATACCTAATAAATGCCTACCTTATCAGGAGATAAGGTTTCACGCACAGATACTTTAAATTTTTTTTTTTTAAAGTGGATGTGTGAAGTAGAATTTTTTAAATTGTGTATTTAAGTTGCATTTATGTTGTTCTATCACCCAAAAAAATTGTAGCACTAGGTCCAAACCACCCCGTATATAAGTTGGAAGTACTTTCCGACAAAAAGTCCTAATATGGTAATCCTGTTAGGCTATATGCCTAATATATCAGCTTAGCAATATATATGGCTGAAAGTTTGCTAAGTTAATTCGTCCATTCAGTTTTTGGTTTTGTTGTTTGTTCTTTTATAGGGGGTAATTGTTTACTATTACTTTGTCGGAACCAAATCTTTCCGTATTGAGATATGTTTCGTATATATGTATTTTAACAACAAATTAACATTATTAATAAAGACCCGGAAAAATAAATTCACCCTAAAAAATGGGGAAAAACCGTCAGCAAGCGATACAAGTTCTACTTCATCAGATGACGACTTTTAAAGTAAGTTACTTATTCGTAGGCTATTTCTTTTTCTGTATCTTGAATTATGTTAAGTAATTGTTAGAATATATAAATATATAACATACTGTATCTCATATGGGAACATTTGCTTGAAACACCCCAACTACAAGACTATAAGTTAGAACTTCAGGCTGTAGGCTACCTTATTTGTTTTTTCATTTTTGTAGGGTGAATTTATTTTTCCGAGCCTTTAATCATGTCAATACATTTTTAGGATACATATAAATACAAAACATATTTCAATACACAGGAAGATTTGATTCTGACAAAGTAATAGTAAACAATTACCTTCTATAGGCCTAGCTTACTTGTTTTATGTTCTTAATATTTGATTTGCCACAGTAGTCCAGTAGATATGTACATTTTACTACATTGTACCTGGAAAAAATTCCGAAGTTAATGGAACTTTTACAGGTTGTTCGGGGGTGCTGTGGGATGACTCTGTCAAGTTTTCCAACTCGAGGACCGTGTGCTAATTTTGGGGGGGGCCGAAAAACTTCAAAATTTTCGGACTTTTGTAGGTTTTTTGCTTATAACTTCTAATTTAAGCGGTTTTCGCTCAAAACATTTATTCTCAAAGTTGTAGAGCAGTAAATTTTCTACAATTTGGTATCCTTAAACTTCTTCCTAAACCTAATATTAACCGAGATACAGCCGACCAAAGTTAGAGACATTTTCTCAAAATGGCAAAAATTGGCCAAAACCTTCGATTTTGGCCCTCTAACTATCAATTACCATCAGTTCTACAGTAATTATGGTAATCACTCATCAATATCGACATGTTGGAACACACAAGAGGGGGGGGTTCCGCTGACCAAGTGCCTTTTTTTGTGGAGTGTAATTATTTCAATGTTATCGTGTTACCCTACTACTGTAATTACTGCCAACCCATAATCTTGAACCTCAATAAACATAGATTTGGTTGTTGAAATCAATGAATAATAACCAAGAATTAATTAAAGAATATAATTGATATAAAAATAATGGTAGTATGTCCAATAATGCAAGTATATACAATTTATGTGTACAAACTTCATGAGGCCACCAACAATTTGAAGCGCTTGGGTTCTGCTGCACCATCCTCATAATCGTCGTCGTCGTTTTCAAAGTTGTCGGGGTCTATGAATCACTCAATTAACACTGGTGACTTTGTTACAAGATTGAATAATAATGAGGGGAGGGGGTTTAAAAATAAAAAATGTACTTCTTCAGGATGACGAGAATAATAATATCCACCTTGTTTGGTAATTCACCATCCCCAAGCAGATGGCAACTTCTCGTAGACCCCTTGGCTTCCCATCCACGTCTGAACTTGTTGGTAAGTCCTGAATGAATGGTACTTAGCGGCATCTCTGGTTGGTGGCAGTCTGGCAAGTTGGCAGGTCGGCTTTGCCACGACAGTAGTGAAAATGCGGTATCTCGGGTCATCGAGGTTGTCATGTCCAATGGTCCCGCCATACAGTTTCACCAAGAACTTCTCTCCAACGTCAGCAATTTGAGCTGGAGTTGCTTCGGGGTCCTTGAAAATCTCTAACATCTTGGAGAGGCCGGGGTTCTTCTGATACGTCTGTATCACCTTCTTCTTCAAAATTCCAAAGGGTGCTGAAGTGGTGTCGAAGCTATCGGTGGTGTAGCAGATCACCCGTGGCCCGTGTTTGAAAGAGTGGGAAGAATAAAGGACGGTTGGGGTGTTACCCTTCCCACTCTTTTGGAAGTAGGCTAGCCGTTTTTCTTTGAAAACCCCACAGCAGCACCAGAAGATCAATGTCCTCCCCTGTAATGACAACACTGTTGTAATCCTCGGCAACTGAGACACCAGTCTGTACGATCAGCACATCAGTCTTCTACTCCCTGCTTGACTTGGATCCCCTTGGCTTCCAGTTCACCCTTCAACATCGTTATGGAATTCATCTTGTTTGTATCGTTGGAGAGAAATGTTTTCCTGCGTGATGGTGCTGACTGCTGTTGTCTTGGAGAACACAAACTTAGTAGAGGGGTTCAGCAAGGAACGCCGATAACGTTCTACTGCCTTGGTGCTTTGGTAGCTTATCCCACTAGGATAACCATCAAAAACCTCTTTGGCATTGCTCCCAAAGTGCCTTTTGATGTAGTCCACATAGTTTTGGTAGACTACCTGGAATGTTGCTTCGCTTGACTTCGTCCAAACCACCCTATGTAGCAGGAACCCTCCATCAATGATATTGCATTTTCTGTGGGTGTAGATTCCAGTCACCTGTCCTTTCAGCTCTGATGAAGTTCTTCATGAGAGTGCACATACGGAAATATTGAATCCAAAGTGCTGCAGGTGGTACTCAACAGTCTTCAGAAGACTGGACAGCTTTTCGTCACACTTTTTAGTGAAGGGTCCTCTGCATCAATTCTCGAATTGTAAGAAGCATAAATAACGATGTCCAGCACAAACAGGTCTCCTTCTTCCAACCTGCAACAGATCAATGATGAGTCCACCTTAGGTTGCGTATGCAAGGCTATGCCCGCGAACTGCTCTGGCATAAGCATACCAAAACATTGAAATTATAAGAGAGACGAAAATTTTGAAGGCAAATTTTTCAAGACCAGATGTTTACGAATTCATTGGTATAAAGTTATTCTGTTCAAAACAGGTTTGTCTAACGACTATACGATTTAGAAATGTGACAAAAAGTGATTTGTTTCACCGAGTTTTGTCACTCGCGTCAGCGGTTTAGAAAAGTAAAATTTCCTAAGTAAAACGATGATTACACTTAAGTAAATATACGTTTTAGAAAGAAATTGTAAATACAAAAAATAAATTTTGAAACATTACCTTTCCAATGGTATTTGTTTTTTTTTGAGATTGGAAGGTTTTTAGTGGTTGAAATATTCCATAAAATCACGCGTTATAAATGTATTGTCGCGGCACGGAGTGACTGCACTATAGTGAAGTCTGCCGGTTGTAGGGTTAAAGAGGTCTTCACCACTCAGAAGAAACTAGTTGCAAACTGTTTAGCAGAAATTATTACGGAGTTATAAAATATGACAATTGAGTAGGTCAGATAATGTTAAGATCTTTTCTATGCGCCTGTATCTAACTGTAGTTAGAAGAACAATTTGGGTTTAACAATTGAATTAGCAATTTAAGTTTACTTGAATGTAAGAAGTGTTTCTGAAAACATTTTCTCCTAATTAGCAAACACAAAATTCATTCATTAATATTATGTTTATTGTAGGCCTATTGACTTATTCTTAGGTTACAGCATTTATTTTACATTTTTGAGTTTTTAAGTTGATAAAACACAAGGTCTAAGGTTATTTGTGTTACTACAAGGTTAGAATAATATTTCCCTCTATAAGATTATCAATTAATTGTAAATCATATTTTTCTTTTGTTCCAGTCCTTCATACATCAGCCAGTTTAGCCCTAAATGAAAGCTGGGACCCAGATGTAAGGTAAGCCTTGTTCAGTTCTTTATTACATACTCAAGGTGTTATTGGAGTGTCTAGAAAGATTAATATTTTGTCTTTTCATGTAATCTGCCAACTTATTATACGGTATTCTTTTAAAACTTCAAATTTGTTCTCCAGTTTGATGTAAGCATGCATCCCAGTGTGAAACAAAATTATTAAGAATTATAAAGTTTGAAGATGCTGTTGTTGCTTGAGAGAAAAAGTTGCCTTGCTTCACTTGCCATTCTCAAATTTCTCAAAAAAGCACAGTCAGCCTTAATTACACATTTAAAGTTTTCTTAGAAAAATTTAAATAAATAGATAAAATTTAATTAAACTAATGAAAACTATCATAATATTTAATACACATCCATGTACACAGCAAATAAGGTTAAGGCTTTTAAATTTTATGTTTTGATTTGTTGCCTTAACAAAAGTAGGCCTAGTAACAACACAACAAAGAACTCTTTACAAATGAGACCTTTTATTTATGAGTGTACACCTTAAAACCATAAAAACTATATAGGGAATGCACATTTAGTTCTTCTTCTTGATTAAGAGCTACATTTGGTGGCTGGTAATGACCAAATGTGAACTTTACTGAATCTAAGTGAAAACACAAATTACAGAGACCAAAATAACAGAAATTGGCCATCTCCTGTTTTGTGGATAGTTTCGGAAGTAGAAAAGTTGACATCTAATTAATTTCAGGTATAGGGAACCTATGTTTAAACAGATATTTAAAGCACATTGTTTTGGGAATCAGGGTTATAATTTCATGCATGAAATTGCATTTTTAAACCACAAAGTAAAAGAACAAAATTCGGTGTACACCAAACATTTTATTGTTTCTAATAAACTGACATATTTAGTCAACAGTATCATTGAATCACCAAAAGTTAATCTCTGATTTTTAGATAATAATAATGTTTTGCTACTCATTTAAGTTTGTTTCCACCTCTATCCGTTCACTTACACTAAATGTTGTGTAGTTTTAACGTTTAATTCTAGATTGAAATAAATACCATTTCATACTGAAGTAGTAATATTTAATGAGGCAAGGAAAAATATATCATTGAGGACAAAATAAAGGACTTCCTTAATGTAAGGTTATCACAATGAACAGCTTTAGTATTTGGTATTATAAGTGCATATTTTCCTACCAGGTGAATCTTGTTTGATATGTTTTTTCTTACAATTATCAACTATTGGAGGTAATGAAACGGAAATCACGATTGCAAAATGAGTGGTGGGAGAATAACGGAAAAGAACCGATCATCTGTATAAAGCAATTTAATTGTTAACTTCTACTTGCAAATAATAAACATTATATCTAATCTACAACGAAAAAAGAAGGAAGGGTAAAACTGAGAAAGATAGAGATAACATAATAAATTGAATAATGGTTATTTTAGAATAACAGATTAACTTATAATTATTAATGTTAGTATTTTAGACTTGTGATTTTTGATGATAATATATCTTATCAAGAAGTGTTGGTATAATTAAAGATAGTTATGTAACTTTCAGATAGTAAAAAACAGTTTAATTTGATTAGGCTATTAAATATTAACTAAAACATAAATCATTTATTGAAACACAGATATAAGAAATATAGTCCTAATTAATACTACTCCAATACAAAACATACTTCTCCAGCCCTTTACTCTTACTGGTTGTCATTAGATTACTTTTCTCTCACAGGAGTTTTGGTAGATCAGTTAAATAAAGGACAGTTATTACCTGCCTTATGTTCAAATTTGGCTATAGACATTGTTTTTTCTGTATATTCTAATGGGTCTTTCATTAATCTTATTGGCACAAAATCAGGTGTTGTGGGAAAACAAAACTGAGACATTTGTGAAAGTTTTGTATTTAAATCTGAATACATTAATAGATTGTTATAGTGAATATAGTTATTATTACTTAATTTTACTTTAAAGCTTTATAAACAATTCTCTAAAAGTTCTTTTAAGAATGCAATTTAAGTCTATAAGCAGTTTAACTTGGTTATAACGTCAACAAAGAGACTGAACAAATGTTGGCGCTACGTCCGACTGACGTTTTAAAGATGAACCAACAGGAAATCATATTTTTGTTACCTTGAGTGAAGGACAAACAACTATACATTGGCTATTACTATTATTGGAAACATTTGCCATGATTATTGGTGACACTACTACAACTTGCCATGATTAAGAACTTATAGTAGTAAAGAATATAGCAGGAACAAAAAGAATCACATCCTACAGTAAGTTGACTCACGTATACAAAATGCAAAGCTCCAAGCAACACTGGAACTGTGGGGAGGGAGGGGGTAATTGTCTGATCACAAGTACATAAATTAGTCCAGTCAAATTGTGTTTTTCGCAAGAAAGTTTTGGGGTAGTTCTGGTTTTTTCCATTTTATATGTTTTTTGGGGTGCTGAATCCGAATCTGAGGTTTGCCTACAAAATTTTGTGACGCATCATTGAAAAAAATGCAAAAACATGTCAAAAATCATGAGTTTTGGAGGTTTTTTGCTTTTAACTCGAAAACTATCAACTTTTCGTAAATAACCTTCCTATTAAAAAAGAATGTACATAAAATTTACTACAACTTTCATCCCATAAGCAATTTTCTCTTACGAACCGCTCAGGCTCAAGCGCTAATTGAAAATTGGTGTATTTCGCCTGTCTTCGCAAAAACCCACATTTTCCACTCCAAAACTTTTATTTAACATATTAAACGTTGTCAGTTAGTGAATTCCTTCCTGTTCTCTGCATATACCTTATTTAGATCGTATATGTGAAGGTACAAATAATTTTTTTCAAAAACTTAATATAAAAATGTTCAAGTTATATGAAGTCCGATATTTTACAAATTCAGTGTCCTGGCTGAGGTTTTTTGAAGGCGTCGGATCCTAGTCCAGGTTCGGTTTGTTCTAACATAGGGACTTGTTCTTCTGGAAATGAAATAGGTGGTGCGAAAATAACAACTTTGATCCTATCTCAAGTAGAGATGAAAGTATGTTTTGTTGAAAATTCCAAAAACTGGGGGTGCTGGTCTTATGCAAATACAAAATGGTGATTTGAAAAACCCACAAGTTTAAAACTTACAATTACAAGTAATTTCTGGTTTACAATAAAAAAAGATTTATAATAACATTAGTTTTACAAGTAAAATTTTCAATTTACAAATCAGCCGATTTGTCAAAACAACTGAGAAGCTGTGTTTGTAGGTTAGGCCTACATTTTAACATGCGGTAGTTTACTATTATTACCAGTAAACACATAAGCCCATTTCTTTTTAACCCTCCGAATAGTAGCAAATAGAGGGGTAAGTTTAACGTGTGTATCTGTCGGTGGCATCGTAGCTCCCTAATACATAAAATAATTTTGATTTAGTTTTTTTTTATTGTTGAAATTTGTCTTGATCGAGAGTGTTCTTAGTATAGCTATGATTAAAAAAAATCAGTTCAGCCGTTCGGGTTTTTTTTATAATTTATTTAGTATTTACCATGTTTATCCCAGTTGAGATGGGAAAACATTACAATAAATAAATTTAAAATAGTTTAATTTATTTGTAACAAGTCTAACAAAATGATTTTTTATGATTTTTGACGGGGCCAACAAAAGAGCAGTTGTGATAATTAATTAGGATATCAGCGTCCTCCAGCTTGCTGTGAATAAATTTTTTGGTCATAACATTTTTCCGTTAGCATAAATATCAACCGACTCTTGTTTTTGGAGTTTGCAGGGAAACTCTCCTGCGAGGCAGAGGGTACCGTCGATTCTGTAAACGATATTTGCAGCAGATTGGTTTCTTTGCGCTCTTCTCAATCGTTCTAGTCGTTAGATGCTTTCACAATCTTTATCAGGGTATCCATAGAAAATGACTACTGCATTTGATTAATAGTTTGCCTTCACATATGATACTTAGTTTCAGCACATTTCTGAATACGTCTGGGCGTGGTGACATTTGACCCAGTGTAACTAAAACCCTTCGTCGATGACATATTTTGCATCTTTCAAGTCCGAATGTTAGGTCGGTGCAAACGCCTTGTACAAGTACTTGGCCTTGGCTCGTGTGTGAAGGAATGGAATGGAAAGAAAAGGGGCTTTTAAACCAGACGGGCAGTTATAAAGTCATTTGGGGAGGCCGGGAGTTAATAAATAAAATCAAAAGACGATAAAGACGGAATTATATTTGCAAGCAAAAAATGTAATATAATGTGGTTTTGAAAATGTTTTTATTTCCACATTTTTATTAACTTACTTTCTTGTCTGTTCAGTACATCTTTTGCAATCGATTTTAAACTAACTTCCCGATGAGCTAGAAACTTTAAACTTTAAACATAACTCTGGATGTCAATGCAATTAAAACTTGCATTCTTGTCTGTCTGTCAGTTTGTTTGTCTATTCGATTTTAAACTAAGTTCTCAATGAGCTAGAGATTTGATACTTTAAATATAACTCCCAACTGAAGACTAAAAAGCATAAAATATTATTGAATTAAAAATAATTTAATATACAAAGTTTTTAAAACTGACTAAAAAGTATACAATAATTTCTCCTAGCCAGGCAGATTTATACAGATTTAGTCTGTTTTAAAAACGTGGTATATTAAATTTGTTTTTAGTTTATATTATATTGTTTTATTACTTTAGATGACATAATAATTGAAACCAGTCACATTGTATTCAGCTTAAAAGTAGGAGGAATTCACTAAATGACAGCCTTTAATAATAAATTAGAGCTTTGGAGTGGAAATGTGGGTTTTTGCGGAGACAGCCGAAAGGATCGTCGGAGAAAATAACTTATGCAATGAAATTTGTAGTACATTTTATGTACATTATTTTTTAATAGGAAGTTTATTTACGAAAAGTTGATAGTTTTCGAGTTAAATGCAAAAAACCTCAAAAACTCATGATTTTTGACATGTTTTTGCATTTTCTTCAATGATGCGTCACGGAATTTTGTAGGCAAACCTCAGATTCGGATTCAGCACCCCAAAAAACATATAGAAAGGAAGAAATCAAAACTACCCCAAAACTTTCCCGCCAGGGGCTCTTTTAAGCACAAATTGACTGTATTAAATGTCTTGCCAGACTGTTCAATTGAGTGGTTTATCCCGCACTTTTGTATTGTCCGAACACTTTCCCAGCAAGGTCATGGGTTTAGTTACACACAGCACACAACTTGACACCGGGAGAAGCAGTGTTGCTATAGTGGAACCACCCCTCTACCGACTTTGATGGGACCCGCCGGAGATTACATTCTACATGTGAAAAAAATACGTAGTTTATTTCGCGGTTTGATTCTGAGAAGGGAGAAAACAGGTGGCCCAACATCAAAGGGAAGGAAAATTCTAACATTTTTAGAATTTTGAGAAAACTGAATTTAAAGTTTGACATAGATATTTTGTAGATTTATGACGTTACAATCGTGTGGTTAAAAAATTTATTGACGCTAAAACAATGGTTTATAATAATGTAAAAGATAACGATTTGACCGAACCTAAAAAAATTACTATGTCCGAGTTGACGCATTAGCCGAGGCCGTTAAAACCAAGTTCAACTGTAATTTAAGAATAAAGTATTTTTACATTTTACAAATCAAAAATATGTTCTGCAACTGATTTGTTTAAAGTGCCACTTCGATCAAGGCACTTGTGGTACTGTACACTTCTTGTTCTTATAATATCGGTTACATGTTTGTTTATAGATTTTGAGATTTACTTTCCTAGTAACTAGGAGAGACTTTGTTTTGCTGCTCATACAATTGTGCCAAGAAGATTTACCCTAGCCTATTTATTAAATTTAATAATGAAAGATTAACATCTTTAATTCTGCTGTTGGTCTTAATATGGAATGGTCTTAATAGGATGTCTTGGATTTAACCATTTTTTGTTTGATGACATAAAGACATTTGTGCAGATTGCATATCTATTACTTTAAAAGGACGTGGTCGTCTGTGTGTGTGCATACGTGCGTATTGCCTAGCTAATTCTATAGCAGATCAGAAATCATAACCTATTTTGAGCGCTTATCAAAACACAGCTGATCATGTATGTAGGCCTAATTGGGAAAGCATTGATAGATTTGGACGAAACCTACTATGTATATGGGTTTATTAGGCCAAGAAACTCACATCCATGGTCAAGTTTTGAATTTTGTGTAAAAGGATAAAGCCTAATATTTACCAGATATTCATTTCATACACTTTTTCTTATCTGCAAGCGAAGCCGCTAGTACCTGCTACTTTATAATGGTAGAGGAAAATATCATAATGCTAAATTTAATGTATTCATCATTATTTTAAATTCATATATTTTGACATATTATACCATCTATTACTATATTAGAAAAAATCAAAATGTAATCTGGCATGTAGCTATTTTCCCATAGTATCACCAATGTTAAATCCTTTTATATCTCATATCTGGGTCACAATTTTACTTTATAGTTATTTCTTTTACTTTAAAGCTTAATGAAACATAATTTAAAACATAAGATTGACAATAATATTAAATGTAGCCTATAAATTAAAGTATTAAGGATATGATGTAACATTAGTTAAAATAATTGTTAAAAGCCCAATTTGAATTACTCCAAAATAAAAACCTAGCGTAAAAAATAGAGGTACAAAGTATTAAATCAGTTCAGTATGGCATTTCACTTGTAAGAGTATCTATTTTACATTTAAAAAAATATATTTTACATATAAGATCCATTCCAAAAAGGGTAAAAAACAGAATTTCTTTAAAATCACTAGAGCAATTAGGAAATAAGACTTTAAAATATTTAATAATGCATTTACAATACCTTTTAACAGAGATATTACTCTGTCTTTTCAGTTTTCCGAATTTAAATGTAATGTATTTAAATAGAATTTGAAATAACTTGTATATTAATTAATTATAAATATTAAATTATTGTATTAAAATGTTGGTTTATTTTCATATTTGCTTAATATGACATTGCACACTAGAATATTATCAGTTGGTTGTTGCTGTAGTTACTACAACCAGCTATCATATAAACTCTTTAAGGTTAACAGTTGTGGGGGAAAAACTGCTGATTATTGTACCGAAACTGAAAATTTTACTGAAATCAGTTAGCTATTTAATCAAATGAGCAAATTTAGCTTACATAAACCAACATACCAAGCTTACACTCGACATACGTTTATCTATTGTAACGCTTTTGTAAAAATTAGAACTATACAAAATTGTTTTTCTTTAATGTGGTTCAACTGAAGTAATTATTACCTCGAACTCTTTAGTTTAGATACTATTCTATTCCTGTAATCTTCAGATCTATACATTATATACTTTTGTGTGTTTCAATAGTTATTTAAGATGGTTCGGGTTTGGTGTAGAGGTCTAGATATTGACTGGAAACTAAGTCACTGGGTTTGATTTCTCTGGGACCAAAATATTTATAGAAGACAATGACGAAAGGTTTTCATGTTAAACAAAAAAAATGCTTTAGTATCTATTATTATAGTCCTGGATTATATACTATGATAGAAAACCAATATATTTAAATAATATTAGTTTTAGAACGAATTTTCTAAATTTAAACCAAATCTGACATATTTTGTTTTTCTTCTGATTATAGAGACGACATGGAAATGATGTTAAATAAAATAGTGCCTGAGGTAAGTTATTCAAAACTATTTTATTATACTTTTAAATTTGTTTAATGGTACAAAATTCATTTCTTTTTATGTGTACGTATATTATATACTTCATGTCATATCAATAAATTTAAACTCCATACAAACAACAGATTCTGTACAAGAGCAACTTATAAATGAGCCCGGGCTTTAGATACAAAGTGGTGCAAGTCCATTTTAAAATTTTGGAGTTAAGTCCAGAAATTGATTCTCCATATTAAAATCTATTTGTGGAAAGATGAAACAAGTCCTAGTTCACTTATTGTCCACATAGATAGCAACACAAATTTAAGCTGTCAACAGAATTACCTTTTCATTTTGGGCCAAAGTGGTGTAACTGGGATTTATACCAACTTACCTGTAAGTTTTTAATATGTAGTAATAAATATAACTACTACCTTTTTTTATTCCGTCATGTGACTTTCTTCTTCGTCTTATTAAATAGACGCGTTTCGAAGTCAAAACTTCATCATCAGTATATCATCACTCGATAGAGCTTGTCATATCATTAACACTCAAATAAAAACACAAAACATTACACATACACAAGTTTACACATATATATTTACACGAATGTCTGTCAAGTGCACATCGTTTCATGGTCTGCGGACTACTGGCATTTGTGGTAAGAACAAGTTCAGTAGAGTACACAAGCCATTCTTATCATCTAATCGTAATGTTTTATGTTTTTATTTGAGGTACTAGGTGACAATTTAAGTTAGGCCTTTTCAACAAGTTTATACAGCAACAAAACATGTTATGTTATGCATGAATTGATTGCACCTGTTCCTTTTATCTCATAACTATGTAAGTGTGACTTACACCACTTTTCATCAAGGGGCTCAAAATGTGCCTTGATAGTTAAAAATATTTTTGGATTAAAACTCATTAATGTAACTAGAAATGTGTCAATCTTAAAATGTATCTTTGTTACAGATTTATTGGCTAAGGAAAGTTTTGTTAAAATTTGTTAATTTGTTCTTACAGTTTGTTTATGAAGTAGTATTTTTTGTTTTAACATAGATAATCAAACTTAACACATCTTGATCTACACTCAATTCCATGTTCACCGTGCAGTACAGGTCTTATGGGAGATAAGTCATGTGACTACCATTACTGGAAACATCACGTTTATTGTCATGCCTTGCGTCAACTGTCTGAGCGTTGCATGGGAGTTGATGTTTTTTGTACGGTTAGTATTACTGAGACTGCTGTTTGGATAACATGGCTTATGGGCTCTCCGTACTGCACTTTGAACATAAAATCGAGTGTAGACACAGAGCTATAGATTTCACAATTAATTCACTGTTGTTCTCATTCCATTTAAAGAATAGAAATGGTAACTTGAATTGCACTAATTATTTATTTTTGTTACAGGGTTTGAATTATAGACATTCCTGTGAAGGGCCCGATGATATGGTAAGTAACAGTTATCAGTTCATTTCAACAATTATTGAGTCTGTCTGTCACAGTTGATGTTCTCCGGAATGGAAAAAGGTATACCAATGAAATTTAACATATAAAATAAAGTTTGCTAACCTACGCATACATTCCAATGATCAAAACAAAACAAACTTTTAGTTTTATGGAGGCCAGAGTTTAGTACTATAACAAAAAATAAATATTTTATAATACTGTCAAATGGGGGCTTTATTTAACACGTTCACTACTACCGTTAAAAAATTGGTCTTTCAAAATATCCCAGCCGACTCATGTATGAGTCACCAAAAGTCTACCTCCATAGACCAGGGACTCAAATATGAGCCAGTTGGTCCCATCAAAATA
>JAGFPH010000173.1:152536-196454 GCA_018207615.1 Philaenus spumarius | reverse complement strand
GTATATTTGTACTGTTTGCAGCCGGCACACGTTAAAGCTTGTTTCCTAGGATCTTCTGTGACAATTCCAATCACAGATGGAAAACTCAATCTAGGATCATGGCAAGGTATATGGCTATGTGAACATCGGGATCAAGCGGGTTCACGCAAAGTGAGTAATACAAACAATATCTAGACTATAATAATGTCAAATTTGTAGAATCAAGCTTGTGATATTTTGTTTGCGTTGGACTTTTTAACCTGTGTTACAAGCCTATGATGGTTATCGTTAATTATATGAAAAGGGTTATAGACATTCTGTTTTTGTCCATAATGTGTGTTTAAAGCGCAATATGTATTTGAAAGTATATTAATATTACAATAGGTTAATTACCTTGTATCATTCCGTCGACAATCCAAAATGTGTCCTGTTTAGGATGACCGGTTTCAACGGTTATACCGTCATCTTCAGATCCTTATTTGTCATCTAATACACAATCCAGGAAGCCAACATACAATATGTTTAAGTTGAAAGTATACACACAATCATATTTACCAACTTACCTGATCTTTTTACACTTTTTGTGACACTCTTCACTTATTCCAAAAAGTAAATTTATTAAGTAGACAATATAGAATTAAAGGTTTGTTGTATTTTTTAGTGTATTCTTATGTACTTGTTATTTGACTTATAAGATGTTGTTGATTCAAGTCTCAAAAATAATATTTTTTAAAGTTTGTACTACATAACACTTCTTGTCCAATGCAGTAACAAAGCATTAAAATACCGCCAAAGTAAAAAATTTTAAGTTGAAGAAAAAGAACAAATAGAGCTAATTTTTAAAGTTTAATCAGTGCTTTTATAATAAATTGGCTTAATATGTAATATTGTAATAGAAATGACTAAGAAAAAAAAAGTCATTTTAAAGTTTAACGACATTTGGTATAATTTTCTTGTTTTTAAAGCACAGGGCTGAAATTTGGAACAGTTATGCTCAAATGTAGTATTCACAAATATTGTATTGTGACATTTTACATACTATTGCAAATTGCAACGTAGGGATTTTTTTAATGTAGCAAATTTTTGAAGAAACTGTAATGTATAAAATATATATCTTTACCATGATGTTAAAAAAAAAAAAAAAACAGTATCTATGCTAAAGTTTGTAGAGAATTTTGTAAGCTTTCAAAAACAAAATTAATATATTTACAAAATGTAACAATATAAAAACTTGTGCTTTTTTATAAAATCTCCTACCCCTCCTTTTCAATAGATGAAAAGCCCTCTTAAGAGAAAATCTTCCGAAATATTTATTAAAACACACTGTATATAATGTTATTACCTGGCCAATTTTAACATTTTATGACAGATATTTTGAGTACTTTCTGTATTGGATGTATTTTAGTTAAGAAGCGAAGGGCTAATGCTAGAAGTCCACTCGACTGTTGCTGCTACAATTCCCTTGTCAAGGAAATTCTTTTATTATGGCGAAACTCTTCCTCCAAAGATACTTGACACTTATGAGTTCACCCACTGCAGATATTAGTTTAAAAATAAAGAATAAATTCCATGCAGATTATAGGAAGAATAGCAATAGGAACGATAAAGAGAATATAAGTTATATTTATATAAACAAAAAATCTATGTACAAAAAACTAAATAAATATAGATATACAACATAGATAGATTAAACAACATATTATCACACGATTAGCTGTGTTTAGGTTTGTATTTTCTGGCCACAACTGCTGGTCTAGTATAAATCATTCACTGAAAGAACAGAGAATCTCAATACAATATATTGTCCATAGATATAATCAGGTGTATATCTAATTTTGTATTGTATCTAATTGCTTCTGGGTCGGCAACAAACCTTTTTGATTGCGTTAATTGTGCCAATTAAATTAACCATTGGATGGTTAAAATTGAGTTCTATCAAGTGGTACAAATTTATCTGCATCTTGCTTTGAAACTTGATTGACCTTTGGTCCTATAGGAGAACAGATATCCTACAAAAAATTTGTTTCTTTCACTTTCAACCTTTAATATCTTGAAACGCCTGCTCGATATTATCGGGGATTTTTTACAATGTGTTTGATTCTTCCCAAGCCATTTTTTCAATATTTATATTGACAGCTTTGTAAGCTTTGTGCATACTTTTTTTTGCTAAACAAACATTTAATTTTAATAGTTTAAATACTTAAAATAACAAGTTTAACCCTATTTAATATAATATTAATTGTTACCAAAATTGTTTGTAAATTTTGGTTGCAATATCTTATTAGTTTATTTAAAAATGCAAGATATTTTTGGTAAAATGTATAAAATGGTAATTTTGTTTTAAGCTATGTTTACATTTGAATAACTTTATAAACACACATTATACCACACACACATTACTCGAATAGTACTATTCATTACACACACGTGCTGTCAGATATTTAAGAAAATTATAAAGTAACACGTTAAAGTGGGAATTTCAGAATGAGTAAAACAGAGAAGTATACATTTAAATTGAACTTGCCACTTAATAGTTGCTCGGATCTACAATCGAAGGAGCAATATAGATAGCAAATATTAGCAAGGGAGGGAGGGCAGAAAACAGTAAATGAATTAGCTAACTGTAGATGTTTACAGTGATATCCTTGAATGGGTCCTTTCTTATGTCAAGAAGCCAATTATTAACACAACTCGGAAGTACAGTAGCACTTTGTTAAGTCGGATCAACTAGGACTAGAGTGGGAAAAACAATAAAAATAGAACATATGCTTAGATAAAATCTGCTTTATGATCTGTATTGCAATTTAAATGACATTGGAATCACATTTATACAAGAAAATTATACTTTTATACTGTAACAAAAGTATGTAAAGTTTAATTTGTAGGAGATTTTTTTTTTAATCAGAGACTTTTCTGGGTTCGACTTTAAGTCATTTTTAAACATACAAAAACTATTAGTGAGATTTTTGTATAAAACGTTAAATATGTAGAAGGAGTTCGTAATAGAGAAAGTCTTACTTAATTTCTTATTACTATTCCAAGATTTTAATAATTGACATTCAGTTTCTTCGACAAAATAAATTGCAAGAGTTTTGTCTTAGTTTGAGAACTTCAAAAAGAGCGTTAGTAGAAAAACAACTGGGACTAGCACAACAAATAGATTTATGGAAGCTTCGTTCAAACGCCTGTTGAATTATTTGCACAAATTCCTCAGAAGTGCTTGGACGACCTCAACTTTTTCTTTTGCTCAAGCATCATATTTGTTCAAACTACCGATACCAATTTAAAATGGTATTTGGTAGTGGTGGATCAACCTGATGTACGTTAGACTGTAATGATGGGTTTAATGTTGCTAAACTGCAGAATGCTAAATAAATATCACCTGTTGGAGGACGCTATTATGAAATTGATATTTTAAAATCTTTGTTAACAAGGGACGTGATATGAAGCAGAAATAGCCTAAAACTGTAGTGCAATCACATTATCACAGCTATAAAACTTTCATTCACTAAATGTAAAATAATAGGTGAGACCTCTGCGTGCTAACCCTCTTACTCCTTAACTCTGAATTATTACGCCTAATTTTGCTTTACAGTTTCATTTTATTAAAAGTGTAGGATTAGTCATCATAATCTCAAAGCTAAGATGGTAAAACAAAATATTAAATGCCAACACCTAAACACAAACCTAACCTAAAAATTGTAATGTTATACATTTTTTCAAAGCCAACTATTATTGACAGACCTAACCTAAAAATTAGAGTTTTACAAATTATTTCAAAGTAAAAAGTTAGTATTGTTAATGGACATTCCACAAAGAAATAATAGCCTACATGATAATAAATAACTGAATATTATACCAACACTGAAAATCTTCAACCTGCTGAGCTAAGTAAGTGTTTTAAATGGAAAAATATATTTTCTTTTCTATTTATTGGCCTATATTTTTTTTAAATTTTCTAAATTCTATTATTTCCCCCTCAAACTTGAGGCACATATATTTGAGTGCAGTTTTCATGCAATTTTGCATTCCAGTTCAAATTATAATAAGGCAACACAGAAAAACCATGACTTAGGTCTACGCGCAAATAAAAACTTAATCTACTAATTAGAAATACAAATTGTTTCAATTGTATGTTATGGAAAATCCATTAACTTCCTACATCTAACCTTTCCCGGGCTAAATTAAGCTGTGCCGTAGGGCATAATTATTTAGAGGTATCTGTTGCAATATGAATTTTTGATTTTAAAGACACCGGTTGGCGCACTTTTTAGGCGCGAAGCAACAGTTGAGGCTAAATGATTTTCAGCACTGTAACTATCACCGTTGGAAACTTCCGACACTAAAATAGTGTATTATTATTTATTATGTAAAATAGTGTATATGTCAAATAATTGGCTTGCTTACACAAACAACAAATAAATATTGTTTTTGTATTTAGTAATTTTGATGAATGTATTTGTCTTTATCCCATGAAAATAGAATCAATAAACGGATACATCCGTCTTTAGCCTGGAACGGAAAGCAAAAAAGTCTGATATATCCGTCAAAGCATGGGAAGGGTTAAGTTTAGAGATATTAGAGTAAACACATCTGACTATTACATCTTCAGTCAGTTGAGCTTTGTATTTAAAATGGACATACAGTAGAGCGTCGAAAATCCGAACTAATTGGGACCGAGGGGTGTTCGGATTATCAATTTGTTCGGATTTTTGAAAATAATCAAGAAAAGGCCATTTAGGCTAAAATATATGTCCTTTAATCGATTAAAGTGGTTAAACAGTACAAATAGTAGGGTCTAATGTAATTACAATACAGTATGTAAGACTACTTACATATTATTATTTAGAAGAACCTGCACGTACACAGTAGGGCCAACATGATTACACTCATGTAACTCTCAATTACAGTACAGTACATAATTAAAAGTTCACTTGTACATTATAGTTAACACAAACAAAAAATAACAAAAATACTGTATACTACACTACTGTATGTACGACACACTCTTATAATGATTACACAAAGAGAAATGAATGAACTTTCTGTATGTATACTGCTAGCGCTAAAGCAGCTTTTTAGCGTGACAGTGAAAATACTTACAGCCACTCTGTTGTGAGGGCGTGTGAGAGCAGGAATTAAGAAGTGTTTTAAAAGAGATAATAATGTCAAACTGCGACGAAGATTTTTGTGAAATTTTTAACGACGCAATAATTGGAATTTGCGAAAACGAAAACAAAATTTTTGCAGGGGCTGCCTCAGAACGCGTTCCGATTTTTGACGTTTCGGATTATTGACGTTCGGATTATCGACGCTCTACTGTATGACATTTTTTATAACTATAGGTTTGAACTTCCTTTTATATTATTTGTAAATTTTAGTATTTTCCCCACCAACCTTAACTTTTAGATACATACGCAAAGATTGTTTAGTTGCACGTAAGTCTACTTACCAATTCTTTTTTAAACATGTGTACATTCCTAAACTGATTTTATACCAATTTTTTGTAATGTCTGAAGAGTTGAAGTATTAATTTAGTTAATTTCATTGTTACAGGTGGTAGTTACAATCAATGGCTGCTTAAGTGGTTCTTCACAATCACCCACAGATTGTCCCGTCTCACCGATGGCGTCAACTAGCAGTTAATAACCCCACCACAACGGCACAATCGCTCATAACTCCATCCTTACGAGTGTTCCCCCGGGTAAATACTTACCTATATTTATTGTAAATAAATTCACAAACTGTATAAATGGGGTACACAATTCGAATCATGTTTTTAATGTAATAAAAAAAGTATAGAAAATATAGTGTAATTACCGGAATATAAAAAAAAGTATATTAAAAATTGGGAAAAAACAGTACCAACACTTTTGGGTAACAAGATTTTATAGCAATGGAAATAATAAATTATATTTTATGAATAAAGGCTTTGTGCTTGTAGGTTTGGCTTAATCTATTCGAAGCTGTCATCCGCCTTATTACGATTCTTTTTGTTAAGAAAAGAAAAGACGCACAAAGTTTACGGATCAAATTTCATTTGTTTTTTTCTAATCGATATACTTTTACTGTAAATGATGATTTTTACTATGTCCATCACAAACAAATACGGTAGTTTTATTTGTCATACTTTTATAAACAAATTTATAAAATTGTTCTTTTACAGACGATGGGAAAAGTAGTTCAGTTTTAGTTAGTAAATTTAGTCTTGTAAATTTGGGAATCTCTTTGTAGTATTTAGATGAGTCTGACGTTAAATGGGTTAAGATTTTGGTTGTGTATTTGTGGAAAGTTTGTTGGGGCGGCAGCAAAATAGAAATAATTTTAAGTTACCAAGTGAACTATGTAAACCTAACCTAACATTATAAGAGAATATTGAATGCAAGAGTTGTGAGAGATATTAGTTCTGAATAGGTTGTAAATTAAGAAAAACCTAACCTAAAATTATGTTTTGTTTGAAATACTAGGGTTTGCCAATTAATTGTGAAGTAGTAATTCCACTCCTCTATTATTTCATTTTACTTTGTTCGATAAAATATCTATGTAATAAATTAATTGCTTACAATGATCAGTGATACACTATAACTAAAAAGAAACAATCTTTATATAAAATGGTAGAACCCTTTTAATTTTCCATAATATGGATCACAGTACAGATTCAGACAAAGAACTTCTACAGTATTACATCAAATATTTTTTATTTTTGAAAGTTTTTTATATTTTGATTAGTAAGAAAACAATTTATTAGTCCTACTTTATTGGTCAGTGCTAGTTAGTAAATTAACTTGGTAATTCAATTTTGTGTTCTTTTTCTAGAAAATATTTAATCAAATCTAAACTCTAATTAACTGTAATTTAAGATTATGTGGAGAAAAGGTAGCAGTTTTTAACCTTATGATCAATATATTTTGTAGTTATGTTAACAGTTTGTTGTAATATCATTGTTTACATTGTGCCATAACGTTTGGTTAAAAGTTTACTTTAAAACAGGCGGCTATATTATATTTTTGAAATAGAACGCGTTTGATTTAATCTGCAGTTAAATATGTAAGTGGTTATTCACATTATATTATTAAGTTATATTGGGAAATTCAGTTAATCAGAGTTTAATAGTATATTAGCAGTTAATAAATGCTCTAGAAACTGTACTGCTTTATTATGTAAAAATGGGGTCTACTGAAATTTATTTCTAATCAAAATATTTTTGTTGAAGGAAAAATATAATATTCGTAGGCTTTATAAAGTCAAATAGAAAAGTATATGAGTTTATTATAACTACAATTTCATTTCATTATTATATCTATTATATATAACAGTTTTTATTGAAACTTACTAAAAGGTACTTATTCAAGATGTTCAGTGGCGCATATACATGATGTTATAGCAAAGTTTGCAATTATTCCATTTTATTTATAAGGGGTGAAATTTTAGAAATAACCAAACTCTGGAATCCTGAAGTCGTTTTTATAACAAGCTGAAAACAGATTCCTGTTTCATAATATTACTAATATTATTAGTAACTTTGACACATTTACAAGTTTCACATTTAATGTGTTAGTAATAACTGTTTCATAATAAAAAATAAGGATTTATAATAACTACATTTCTACAAACAAGTAAATTTAAAAAAATACAAATCGTATATATAAAGTTGTCTTTTAGGTTTGTTTTGATTTCTACGTGATTATACAATGTTAAAACAAACATGTTTATTTTTGTCAGAGTTCAAGACTAATAAAATTTTCTTGTTGACTTTTATTACAAATGAAAAAGTAATCTATAGAAGGAATGGAAAATCTATCCTTAATCAATACAGCTATATCTATACCAATATACAGCTTAGTTGGCAAAATGATCCAATGTTCAGTTTTATTTATAAGCTGTATTAACAATTTTTTGTATTACAGTTTGCAAAATGGTAATTTTTTTAAAACTGTTTTTATACTTGTAGGCAGGAGTTTACTCGTAATTTTTCCAGTACCGGAACGCTGCCGGAACTGACCCGAAGTTACGTTCAGGGGGTCCGGGGGTTTTACTCCGGCAAATTTTTGAAATTTTCACTCCTAACACTTCCCAACACAGACGCTTGTTAGTAAATTATTCTAACAACACTCAAAAGTCATACACTAATGTCAATGTCAAAGCAACCAGCCACTTTTTGACAGTTCGCGATAGGTAGCATGTACCGGGCGCATGCGCACACGAGCTCTGCTAAACAGCCATGCGACCAATATTCAGGTTCCTAGGATTAAATAGTTTTCTTTTTCAGTGCGCCTTTCAATCTTGTATTTGTGATGGCATTTGTCAGTGTAGAGCCATTGTTTATATGTATTTCATGTTGTGCTCTCATTTGGGATATTTTTTTTTTATTAATTAATCATGAAATTAAATTATTCGAGTTATTCGATACGTATTAATCACTAAATGTAGTCCAAATTGTATCATGTTTGGTCTTATTTTGATTACAAAAATCTCATGAATATGTTATAAATTTTTCATGCCAAAAAAGTTAATAATATAAAAATTTAAGCATCGCTGGTTTTAAAACATTTCAGCCGTATCGACACTGAATCATCGGTCTCTTATTTATAGTCGTTCGCAGCACTCGCTTAACATCAACATCAAAGGCGTGCCGCAAGGCTGGCAAAATAGTATCTAATGCTCCTAAGTTGTCCCATTTCGATTCCGAGCTGAGGGACAATGTGGGAGACTTTACTGTAGTTGGCTCGCATAGTCGCAACGCACTGTTAGTGTTGGGATATCTTGAGGTTTTTCAATTGGTGGACGTAACATTCTGATCCGAGTGTTGAACGAGTGTGATTGAGGGAGTGGATCGTCCAAGTGCAACGTTAAAACAAATTGTAAACAAATTTAATAAAAAGCATTACTGGAACGGCGTTCTGGCACCAGTAAACCTCTGCTTGTAGGCTGATGAAAATAGCTTTTTCCTTCACAGCTAGGTTTAGTAAAAAGTAATCTTGCAACATAGGTTATACAAAATATACTAAAATCAATAACAAACAATTATTTGAATCAAAACTAGCAGATTAATTTAAAAATTTTACTTGTTTACCGTTCCTGACACCTTTAAATTAAGATTATAGCTGGCTTATTTAAATTAAATACACATTTAAATAATTCATAATAAAAATAAAAAAATAAACATACATCATAACAAACCATAAATGTATCAACATTCATTAACCAAATAGTTTGGTCAAATACTATACAAAGTTAGTTTCAATGTGTAATACACACTTAATTATACACATAAAAAAATATGTTAAAATATGAGGAAGTGTCACCTATATTTTCTTTAAGAAAATGCTAACTGTTTTTGATTTTAAAGTTGAAATTTGAAGAATTGTATTTGACCATTGTGAAACAGGATATTTCAAGTTATATGTCAAATACCAATAATATTTGTATGTAAAAACAGGCTCACTGATCTATACAATTTTGACTGGAGTTGTTAATATCTGGGTTGTGGAAAATGATAGCCATATGTTTTTATTAGTGAACTTTATAGTCAAAATATTATACAATTTTAAAACTATTGCTATGCCAGAAATTTAATAATTGATTACAACACTAAAAAAACAGTATTTGTCATTGTGAGAATTAAAAAAAATTTGCGGTCATCATGATTTTCTGGGTTTGTTTGTGATTATTCACCATGTACTCGTAGATTGTTTTTTCAAAATTCCTGTTTAGCTGTATTATTATGTTTTACGTATTTTATATAACAACTGTTCTTTTTAAAAATCTAGTTAACAACAAAATTAACCACTTCAAAACTTTAAATAAACATTAGTTTGCAAGTCTTTAGATAATAGAATAGATTTTAAATCTAACAAACATTTCTGGCACTTTCTAAAGAACTAATAAACAAGCTTTTTATTGTTATGCATTTTGCACTTCTTTCCATTTCAAATAATATTCAATTTTGGTTCAAATCGTCAAGCTACTTTTTTAAAAGCATGGATTCCGGTTTGGTTTAGTAAAAGTTACTTGGTCAAGATAACATTTTATGCAGAAAATATGTACACTACAGTTTATATCTTTTGCGCATGTGTGCTGTTTGTACTGCATGTGTTCTAGCTAAGCAGTGAAGAGGAAATGCTACCACTAACACTGCTACAATTCTCCTCTGCGGATAAAATGTTAACTTGTCCGAGTTAATAGTTTGCTCTGTTCCTGTTTACAAATTTACAATAGCTTCTTTGATTAGTTTATGATAATTTTGAGAAGCTATCAAGGTGTGATGTTTATAAGAATGATTATTTGCCTAAGTTTATGTATATTATCTGCCTCAATTTGTACAACTGTAGAAACCAATTTAGTAAAATTAAAAAAAAATAAATTGGTGAATGTCATGGTTGGTATTCAAAGTAGCTGTTTTTAATGTGTTATGTAGAAATTTAAGCATTTCTAACTTTTAAGCAATCATAATGTTCTTGTTTGAATTAAAGGCTTACTTATGTTTTCATCATATTTAAACACCTGTTTTGTAAGAAGCATTGATGTAAGAAAATCTGTCAGAAATTTCATTAAACGTTTGTTTAGAACTCAAATTAAAAGAGTGAGTGTAAAAATAAAATGATAAAAAATCTTAACGAGTTTATTTCGCTCACTTGTGTTTGCAATAAACGGATTTATTTTTAGTAATAATTTATACATATCAGTGTATCACTATGTACATTATTTGTTTGGTCTCGAATGTTGATTTTGCTGATTCAGATTTTATCAAAAAAAGTACATTCCGTTTGAAATTTGTATATTGTATTTTCCAGGTTTACCTATGCAATACAATAGTTGTTAGTTATTATTTTAATTATGTATGTATAAAATATGTTAGTTTGTAATATCTGATAATTTTTCAAATGGATGAGATATTTTCAAGAAGCAAATTGGAAAAATATAATGTTATTAGTTCCTTGTAATATAATTCGTAATAGTAAAATTATATTGTTTAAACATTTTTTGTACAACCTAATTCCCAAAACCTATTTAGTGGAATTAAAAACTGAATTCGAGTTTCAGCAAATTTGCATTATTTTACAAAGGCACATTTTGCATTATCAGTTCGTACACTGTTTTGCCAGTTTCACCAACTGTGTACAAAGTGTTCTTGTCTCAACCTTTTTGCATTATAATATATATGGGGAGAAAAAAAAATAATTAAGATATAACGTCAATTATTTTTATCACATTGGGTCCTTGTAGCTGAAAGGTTAGGCGGACTCGGAAGTTCAAGCACCGCTGGTTCAAATTCGGGTACTGACCATCGATGTCTGTGTTGAAGATAAAAATTTTTGTCTGCCATATTGACACAATCTTAACTTTTAAGAAACTGTGATTATTAAATTTGCCATGTACGATCAGCCTGTAGATTCCAGTGACCTGTTGCTAGTCTGCAGCTGGCTTTAAGAATAAACATATTTAGGTATATATTGTATCGTACAAGTTATAATAAAATTAGTTAAGGCAGGGCAAGAGTAGGTGTTATGAGCTGCACGCCACACTAAGACAATATGCTTTTTGTTCCTAACAAAAGTTCTTTCAACACATTAAATAATTCAAGCAAGAATAATAAAACTGATTTAATAAATTAACCAGTGTCATGTAAGTTTGATTAACATTTTTGGTGAATCCGATAAGTTAAAAAAGATTATGCAAATGGGTCAGTTACAAAATAAAATATGAACATGCATTATATTTTTCATTTCAAATATTGTAAAATTAACCTTTGTGGTTTACGAATTTACTTTGATTAACGTATAGTCAGTTGAACGAACTGTGTTTTTTCTAATGAATTGAGACAAATTTGATGCAGTAACTTCCTGAAGATAAATGAATCAAACAGCATATAAAATATAAAGCATTGCTAAAGTTATGAATAATGGTTGAAGGTTTTTTTGAACAGAATTAATACCTTGACTTTATATACAAGATTATGCAAAAGTGTGGGGACACTTTAATTAAAAAGCAAGTGGTCACAGGAACATAATTTGGGGGCCTTTCTATAGTAATTAAAAGTAATATTAAGCATGGACATTTTTTAAACTCATTTAAAACAGGGGTTGTTGGGTTAAGTTATTTTGTCAAATTGCAACCTCTATCTACTATTTGTTCTGGGTTCTGAAGGCAGCATATACCTTATGGACAGACCGTGCACTACTACTACCTTTCCTGAAACCATTAAACTTCGCTCTTATTTATTGGTTTTCAAGTGCCAAGTTTACAAACATTATGGATAAACTTAAAAATAGACATTATCTGGTAAAAAGTAAGTTTAGTTTTTTAACAGACTTAAAAAAAGAGAGGTTATCATTTCACCTGTGTATGTTTTTTTTTTACTGTGTGGTCCTGCATAACTTTGTAAAATGTAAATCGATCTGTATGATTATTTTTTTGTTGGCTAGATTATGTTTGCAACTTTGGTACAATAATATATATATGTTTTGGAAAAGAAAGCTTGGAAGTGCCGATACCTGAAACTTACGACAAAATTAAAAATACATCAATTTTACAACCATAATATAATTTTATTATATTAACACAATTTTTTGAGGCATTTGTTCTTGAGATTTTCCATGTTTTATCTATATAATTACAATCAGCAGTAATATATATATTTAAATTGCTAATTCCAAGATTATTTAATAATGTAATATTTAATGCCAAATTTTCGGCTTCAGCGAATCATCATCATTTTATATTAAGTGTTGAGCGAGTGACTGTAATTTTTAATATGGATAGTTGTGTTGAAACTCCGTAAAAAGACATGGGCCTTCTGAACCATGAACAGATAGTAGTTTCACATTACTGTAAAGAGTGTAATAAAAAAATTACAACTGGAAGTAATACGAAGCTCTATCCAAAACGGCTGATTGAAAGTTTAAAAGTTGTCCCCTCCATTAGCCTTCTAAAACAGTTAAAACGTGTTAAAATTTACATGGGGAACAAACTTCCTGAAATGATTGTCTAATTATAACATTTACATATTGTCATTTATTAAAAATTTGCTGAATTGATTAACATTAAATTAGACTTGCACAACATTGGTTTTCAATGAACGACTTATTTAAGCAAATAAACTTTCAATTGGCTTCCGTTTTGGCTGATTTTTATTAATGTATCCCATACTTTTGCCTGAAAGCTGTGTATATTGGAATGAATTACCTAAAGCCTAGAACATTGCATGTTCACATTTACTTTCTATAATCTATGGGTCAGTGGGTGATTTCTCAACAGAATTCTTTTCAGTCCATGAATATACATTCTTGTAAACTTTTCCTGCTATAAACTAGTCTAATCCTAACTTTTTCCCAATTAATTGTTGTATGTTATTTCTATAACCTGTTGCCAACATCAAACATCCTTACTTATTTTTCCCTTGGTCCAAATATTAATATTATCCAGTTTACCAGTTCGCAGGATTATCATAAACAAAAGAAGTAAAACTTTGTTTACTATGGATAGAAATTTGGCTATTTACAACACATTAAGAATTTACTAATACACTTTTTTAAAGGGTTTGAAATTACTATAACTTTATATAAATATATGTATTTATATTTTATAAATAACTACTTACTATTTTAAAAATAAAATCATAATTGGAATAATAAAAGTAGCAACAGGTATATAAGTGGGCGAAGAAAAAACGCCCTAAAGTTAGCGATATCTATTAGTTACATACATAATCTCAAAAATCAGTGATAAAAAAGTATAGATTCTAAATTTATAAAAATAAAGCATAACAACTTAAATTCAGTTTTATTCCCAAGTTTGTTTAAAAAATTGTAATACAACTATATATTTAAAATGTTATAACTCTCTTAAATTCAAATGATTTGACAAAACGTGATACATAATTTAATTAATTTCAATTAAAGAATGCTAAAACTAATCAAATTAAATATGAAGTTATACACAGGTCCCAGCTCTAGGAGATATACACTGCCGCATTCTTTAAAACATTTCATTCATGGCTCAAAACATTCCAAATTGATGTTTTCTTATTTTACACTAACTCTGTAAGAATAGATGTTTTATGTATAAACAAGTTGGTGCCTGAGTACCTAACCTAATCATGTACTATGTCAACTTTAATTTCTTTTGGTACTGTATTTCAATGTGATCAAAAGGTCAAGCAACTAAAGTTTCAATACACTGGTATTACCGGATGTTTTGAACTGTTTTTAAATTATCAAAACTGTACTGACGTTCAAAATATGGTCCTTAAGGTTCGTCAAAATTATTCGAGTTGTACAATTTAAGAATTGAGTAGTACATTTTAGAAAGTCAACAGGAAAATATAAGATTATAGACTGCAAAAAGTATCTGGTCATCAAAGATATCACTAACAAATAGTTGTTCCACTGTGTAGAAGCTAACAATATTGTTCATTAACCTTTAATAAAGCTATCAACTGCAATATTATTTAAATAGAAATTGGACCAACAAGTTTGCGATGAGGTACAGCACGACTGATAATTTTCAGAGATAGCAATGGCTGTTCAACAAAGAGCATATTTCGTAATTCTGATTATTCAAGAATCTGGTGGTCGAGAGGCTAAAGGTAACTGTCCTATCTGCTACAGTTGCTTGGGTTCAAACCTAGTTACTAGTGATTGTTTTACCTGCACTATACGCTGCTTCTCCTGTCTTCACTAGTCTAACGGTATATAGTAACAAAAACAAATCTGATAAAACCTTGCCTAGAAGAGTCATGTCATTTCTAATACATGACCAATATTTCATTTCTTTTACTGACTTTTAGAAGGATTTATGTTAATCATGTATCGATATATCTTTTTTTTAGTGTTTTTTTAAATATCTTGACTCAAAACACTTAATCCACTTACATTTGGTAGTACTTCTTGCCTCCAAAAAAAGTTATTAAACATTTAATAGTATAATATCACATTTATTTAAAAAATCTTGACATATATTATGATTTGAAGTAACAACAAATAATCAGTCAGCCTGTACTATCAGTAAACAAAATGATGCAATACAAAACCGAGTGAAAAATTATCTATTTAAATCATCTTTTACTATTTAACAATTTCTATAAAGTATTGAAATTTGGGATGCCTGACTTTTCGACCATTATAAATTTAATTTTAACTATATTTCCTACTTTTTAAACGCTTTTTTCAAGAGCGTTTTTGTAATACGGGTGTTATATTGAGTGTTTTCCTTTAAGGAACAGTGAAAATTTAGTTTAATGTTGAAACAACGATTTCATTAATTGGTGATCGTGTGTGAAGTGTGTACAGTATGTATAAAAGAAAAGTTTTAGGTTATATTCAAACAAGTTTATGTGTAATCAATTTGTATTATTTTTGTTGATTAAATTCATCATGATTTCACCTTATTAATGTGTTTAAATATTGTCCGATCTGCGAGCTTACAATGGAATAAAAAAGAGTAAGATTGTTTTTTCTATTTATCTATAATAAATGTAGCATTCATCTTAGAGTAATAAGAATGTAACGTCATCAAGATGGGAGAAATTCCGGCCATACAGCGACAGAATTATCTTGTTTATAGAAATTGCACATAGATGGGTGTGTTTATTGCATACAATATTCTTTTCGCATCTTCTAATTTTATCATAAAAAAATATTTTAATGTTTCTTTGTTAAATTGCTAAAGTCGCACCCGATTTCGATAACTACAAAAGCTTTGTTAAATATTTGTGTTTAGGTAAGAATTTGATTCCAATATCCAGCAACAATTAGAAGGATGCAATTTAAAATTATTTGCTTAAAATTGGGTTAATACTTTCAAAATTAAATCACTGCTTCCAGTTTCAGGTTCTTTGATTTACAGAAATTGTCTCAACCATTTTTATAGCAATCAACTTGAAATTTTTTGCATAATCATAGAACTTGCACTAGCCCAAGAGTCAAAAGTAAAAAAAATATTTAGTTTTTTGTTATTAAGGTTGGCATACATTTTTTTCCGTTACTTACAGGTATGCAAGGACTGTTAAAAAAATAACCAACCTTTTATTACTTGACTAAAAATGCTCAGGTTTTTTTTCCTTTAACAAAAATCAAAGTAGTCCCTTTCTCTATTTTACACACTTGTTCCAGTGTTATTTCCACTTTACTACGCATTCCTGGAAAGCTACGTTTGGAAAATTCTTAATGTCATCAGTGGTGTTGAAACAGCATTTTTTTAGCACTGATTTTAATTTTGGAAACAAGACAAAGTTGTGGGGAGCAGGGGTGGAAGGATTAAAGAGGACAGTCGTCCGATTTGTGGCACAAAACTTTTAAATTGACAAGATTGATTGGGTAGGTGGTTTGTTATTGTGCAGTTGTATTGCCACATTTAAAAAAAAAATTGATTTCCTTTGATGATCCTTTTAATCTTTCATCATCATTAGTCTGATTAAGAAGTTTCTTTTAAAACTTTCTTACAATGTCCGTTCTATTATTCGGTCTTAAAAAAAAAACTTGCAACTCGATGCATGTTAAATTTGTTTGTTACACTCTTATGACATGATCCAGTCTAGATTTTAACTTCTCTTACATACTTAATTTTAAAAATGTGTACAGTTCAGGTTCCTAACTGAGGGTCGTCTTTAATTGATTAAAACTTTTGAATCGGGTGAAACGTTCTTAACTCTGTCAACAAGAAGCTTGCTTCAAAAGTTTAAAGATTACGTAAATGTTTTCTGCAATTACGTTTATTTAACCAATGCAAAATTGTACACTTATGTCTTTGCTTCTTTAAATCCAACATCGTGAACACTGAACAAATATTCGAATAGTGAAATCTCTAAATGAGATATAACAATTAAAAAAAAAAAACTGTTTAGGTACTTGGAAGGTTATTACAGTTACAGTGCTCCTAACACTACTTCGTTAGGATGCTCTGTCGCCGAGTAATTCAAACACACACCTTATAAGTTGAAAAGGCTCTTTTCAAAACACTGCTGTTTTGTACAATATGTCTAAATTAACAAAAATGAGTTGTGTGATTGATAGAATGTTCTTCATTTAATGTCCTTAATAATGTGCAGAACTTCCGGCATTAGAATTAAAGACATATAACTGGAATTTTTTAAATTTGTACTATAATTTTATATGAGAGTTCAGTAGAACCTCAGCTATCCATCCAAGGCAAAATAGAATTTAAAAAAATTATAAAAACTTGATTTTTGTCAAAATCAATTATGTTAACTAACAAATAAATGTAAGTTAACTGAATTTATCGAATCCGATAATGAATTCATAGTTTGAGATGATTTCTCAGTAAGTAAATTTATAATAAAAACTTTTGTGTTAGTTTGAACAGAAGGAACACAAAACAGTAGTTTGTCGCCACGGTGTGGGTGATGTTTAGCGGACGGGTAGTATAGTGAATGACGAAGCAGTCTTGTTCCTGTTACACCCTCCCCTTATCGCGGCATCCACGAGTTGTTTTTTCCCCTTGCTATTGTATTTTATTCTTTTGCTTTTGGTTGGTGTTAAACTTTGCGAATGAGAGTTTAATTATGAGTGGAAAGCGAAAGTAAAAGACTTTTTTAAAAGTGTGTAAATTTATAACTTTTTAGTGCGTTTTATTTACTTATCTTTCTATAAATATAAATATTTGCAATTCAAGGATTTTAAATTGTACTTTTCATAAATAATGTAAATATTTCTTTAAATTTTTTTTATTACGGTAGTTTACAGTATCAAATTTCTTTCGTTTGAGTTCATTATCGAACCTTTATATTATTTAAAGCCAAATAAAATATATTTTGAATTAAGTATGGCTGCAACTATCAGCCTATAACGACTGCATTCAGAGGTCTGCCCTGTCCCAATTACCTCAGATAATCAAGGTTCTACTGTAGTACTAAAGCATAACCACATACGTAGACATATTCAGGTCTTTTCTGCCTACAAAAGTAGAAATTATTTCTCTGTACATAATCCATATAATTTTTTCTTTCCCATGTGCTATCCTAATTTACTAGATGTTTCGACGTTGTTAATCAGAATTGTACAAGTCTTTGTTTTCCCAAGTTGTAAACATCCATTAAATTAGTCTAGGCCTGCTCTCTAGAATCTCGCAACCAAAAGATGTGATCACTGTCGTAGCCTAAGTCAAGCTGGTTCTTTTAAATCTTTATTATAAATCCTATTATATCGTAAACTTAATAGTTACATTTAGATGTTTAATATTATTTACCATTTTTAAAGTAATGATTAATTCTACACCTTTACTAAAAAGAAGCTATGAAATTTGGGTGTGAAGGTAGCAAGGGAGTTGTCATGGGTCTACGTTAGTAATAAATACTTCAAGATTCTAAATAGTGCTTATTTTTATTTTAACTGGAATAAATAAACTTCCTTTGAATCTCTGATGTAAAAATCATAACAAATGTAATTTAAATTAAGATTGTAGTTTAGTCCATGATTTCCGTTGTATGAATTACCTAATTTCATTAAACCAACAATACATAACATAATGATAAAGCTTTTGTTGTAAACATCGAAGTCGGGCAGACGGGGCGAGCCCGGGAAGACGTTGGTTGGCCTCTCACTGCCATAGCACAATTACTATTGAATGTACATAAATGTGTTTGTTTGTTTTTGTAATTATTTTGTGAAACTACATAATATATAGTGTGTATTATATCTATAAAAAAAATATATTAAGAAAGACTAATAATAATGTAATAATGACAATGTATAGTACAGTACTATTACAGTAATAATGTACCTCACCATGGCGATTAGCTTTACAAACACGTGCTAGGAGAATGTGGTTACTTTGCTTGCTTAGCTTATGAAGTCGACACTTCTTTTATTGCTTGAAATAAATTTGTACAGTTTTAAGATTGTGCGTAACTCTATGGGATTGTGTTTTATGTGTGTAACAATCTAACATGTGTAAGTAAATTATACATTGGATGAAGTAAACAAATTTGTTTACAGTTTGTTTTTATAGAGGAACGTTTTATTTCAATAATTATTATATTTTATGCAGCACGCAAGATTTTGTCGCATTGTTTAATGTAAGGTATAGCAGATGTAGCATGAGGTCTTACTGAGATGCAAGGTGGTGGAAGTGGTTGTTTTACACATTATTCTTATATTTTCAAAATTAAATTGATACAATTTTCACCACATATTTTTTAACAGAGGCACTTTCATAAACATATTAACTATCTCCGCTTATAAATCACAATTTAAATATCATCATGTTCTAAAAAATAGCATTAACCAATTAAAAAAAGGGCTAATATAACAGAAATAAAGATATCATTTATTTCAAAAGAAAAGGGGTGCAAGTTATTTTTGACTTTACCTATTATTGTTTTAGGCCGGCCACACAGAATCAGACACGGTCAGTCAAGTTTAGTCGTTTTGACTACTAGCGACTAAAACGAGGGGTTTAGCATGGGTGGTTATGGGGTCGCCACACACTGCATCGAACTAGACAAACAGACGTATAAAGACGTTTTTTCCTTGACTGACACAGCTCTCTCAAAAGACACCGTTAGCTTTTTAGTCAAAAGCGATCAGACACTGTCCGTTTTTTCCAATTCGTGTTTTAATCTTATCCTGGATTTTTTCGAAGATGTATTCGAACGTTTCGACAGTAGTTTTCAAATTTTTGGGATGGCTCTTCAACTCCTTAATAAAGTCTACGAGGTTTCTCTTCTCGTTTATAGGGTGTACCCAAAGTTCTCTGTTATTAGTGCCTTTTTCAAACAAATTAATCAATTTCAACATCATAATTAATTATAGCTTCCTTTCCTTCACTTCAAAGTTAATTACAAAGTTAGGTTAAACACTTTCAATAAGCACTAAATGCACTCAATACAACAATCTGGTGGACAGAAGAACTGCAAATGAACTGAAAATGGAGGGAGGCCAGAGGGCAATGACCTCTGCGGAGAGTCATGATGCCCAGTGACTAAAACCCCACACACAGGATCAGTCAATATCAGTCAAACAGACAGAAAAGACTAAAGGCGTCTTTGACTATGACTGACCGTGTCTGATTCTGTGTGTGGCCGGCCTTAGTGTGTTTGTTTTTTAATGAAATCATGCCAGTGTGTTCTGTCTATGTTACAACCATTGTCTGTTTCTAAGCAGTATTGCAAGGTTACATTACCTGCCCTGATCTCGACAAAGGCAATATCTTTGTGTGAATTGTGTAGAATATTTATCATCCATCTTCTTCCTTTGGAATATAAACATTGAGTAACGTTAAGTAAACATTGATTTGTGACCTTCAAAAGTCTTAATTGAACCAACATGTTCTAGCCGGTGCATGATTTATTTGTTTCGATGTCTTATCCAATTATCCATAAACTAAGACTGATTGCATGATGAGGTTAAATATTATAAAATTTGTTTTTTCTATGAATTTGAGTGGATCTCTATATTAATCTTAACTGTGAGAAAGTACCTCCTTTATATTTATTGAGCTCATCACATTGTATGGCTTTTGAAAATTTCCTTCCTGGTTGTCTAATGCTTCTCAATCGAAAAACATCAGCAACATTCATTAGTAACTAGATTTGGTGCGGTGATTGACGTACAGTCATCAGACTTTTTAGTACTTACTCACATAACCAACCCTACAAATCATTCACTAGTTTAGAGGGTATAGAAAGTGACGTACCCTGTTAAAAATTAAATTCATTAAGCACATGTAGTGTCAGGAGGTACCTCTATAATTGAAACTATGTTCATCAATGCGTTGCACGTGTAAAAATTAATCTCAAGATTTCGAAAGTTGTTAATATTTTTTCTGAAAGTAATTTGATCTCAAGGTTCAATCAAATAATGATAACAATATCTAGGATTTTACAAGTGATTAACTTGTAAATTAATTTATATAAGCTCTTTGCATTACACACTTCTTAGTACATGCGTCCCGCTTCAGTTTATGCCATCTTGTACATTTAGCAGCCAACTTCAGTAGTATTGAGAAAACAAAGATTTTTATCATTGGTGGTTTTAGCTATTTCTAAAGTTCCTCTCTTTGGTGGTTTTCACTCATTAAACTCAAATACACCGTGTTCCATGTGTTCTGCAGCATGTCCAACACCCTATGTGAATCAACATGAGGCAAACGTTTGCACATGTCTGTTTACTTTGTTTATCTGCAGGTAGTTAAAATATTTAAAGGAGGATCTTCCTCCAACTGTTAATCCATTGTCTTAAATTAAACACTTACTTTTTGCCTCCCTCCTAAAACTACATACATCAGTACTATGCAAATCAAACTTAATATTCCACCAGTGTAATTGCACACTGCTGAGAGGACTTGGTCTGCTCTGATCAAACAACACTCTTCAGTCAACCCAAACCTTTACAATATATAACTTATAATCATAATTAATCTTCTTTTTTATCTCACACCATCTCTTCCATTTTCAAGTAATAGCTCATACTAGATCTAATCTGCTTTAGTTTTGTTTATTGCCCTCATTATGGATTCATTAGTTTATTTTAGATTAAAATTACTCTGCCTTTGGCATGAACTTGATAATTTTAAATGCCTTTTATACAAATTAAATTGAGATTTACTTATCATCCATTCTGAATGTCGTTAAGACAAAAATAAAAACCACAATAACAAAACTTAGAATAACGATCTATGTCTTAGCCTTTGTAGGCCTGTTATTGAATCAGTTTTCTCTGCTTAAACTTACTGTAATAAGAATTTGATTGTTTTAATGTTAAATGAAGACGTTTTCTTCTTAAATTTATACTACCTATGCCACTAGTTAAAAAAAAATTATTACTCTGTTTTTGTAAATCGTTATTAAACACTTAAATTGAACTTTGTTATTATTAAACTAAACATTGCAAAGGAATCTATGTATTTAACTTTTGAGTGCTGCTTACTGCTAAAATAACAACTATTAAAAAGTGTTTTAAAGTTTCTAAAAAGCAACTATTCACAGTATTGTTAATTTGCTTCAATGGCTGATTATTTTTCTTCCCATCGTTAAATGTTTGCCATTAAAATGTATTGTAATGTTTCTTTGTGTAAACATTACATTTTATCACCATAACCTGACATGCTCAGATTGATTATTAAAGTTTCTAAATTAAGAAATAGAATAGCATTCATTAATAATGTGCAAAGAAAGTAACCTGCAGAGTGTTAATGGAGTATTTCAATTTTGGTTCAGGATATTTTCAATAATCCAGAACGTTGTGTTTTTCTGCGTTATTTGAAAATGTTATTAAATGGACAATCGTTCTGTGTAAAAAATACACATTTCCCTCTTCTAACAATAATTACATTGTAATAATCAGTTGTATTTATATTTTGAACCAAAACATTGACTTGGATCAAGAAAAAAGTTATCCTAAGTGATTTAATGTGATTGAGATTCACCTCATCCTTGAATTTATGAATACAACAGTATTGAAATTTCATGTCCCAGTTTTGTCTACTTTGAGGTTTGGTTAATTATATGTTTCATTTAAAGCTACAAACAAGTAACAAATATTTACGGTAATTTGCCAACTAAGTTATTAATATGAGAATGGAATTGTAAAAATACAGAGAAAAGAATTAAACATTTTAAAAATTATTTTTGGATTTTTAACTTTTTTCTGTAAACAGTTTTATGGAAATGTTTGAAAACAACCATAGAACATTACTTGTAATTTTAAATAGAATAACATTAGTTAAAAATACAGTAGAACATCCTAAAGTCGGATCAACTAGTATCAGAGCTAGTCCTGGTTAACAAAAATTCGGGTTAGTCAAAGTATGTAGAAAAAACAAAAATAGGGCCTGAAATTGGCGAACTACAAACTTCTCTTTCACCACTAAACAAACAAATAATGCATCGTTTAGTGTTTCTAATTTAGAATTTTTGGTTTTACATCAATTATCTAAACTGTCCTTTGAAATCATTTTGAAACAATAAATCTCAATAGTGTTGCTATTTTCTTCCAATAGCACTCAGGTTTTTCGCCTATAAAATAAAAACAATTCTTCCAATGAGAGACGGTTGAAGTCCCACCTCAGCAGCAATCTTCTTCAACAATTTACCTTTATCAGTTCTATATAATGTTTCCATTTTCCTTTCCAGTGCCACAATAACATTTTCACGCTTAATAACTTAGCTATTGCACAGTGATAACAAAGCAGACAAACACAAGCAAAAATGTAGCTCAAGTGAAAAGAACACAGGACAAGTTTGGTAGTGTCATCTGTGACTGAAGCATAGCTGGCTATGACTCATTGTCTTTTGAAGCAGATAGTACTCAGTAGTCTCGTGGCTCGTCATGTTATGTAGACAGTACACTCCCATTGTGTAGTGACTGTTGAAGCTTACAAACATAAGCTGCTATTGCATTCCACTGCTGATGCTTACAAAGATAATGCACAATGTATTTTGCGTTTTCAAACTCAGCGCAACTTTTTTTCCAAACCGGACTGTTATGCAGAGATCTCGATTTAAGAAGGCCGACTTAACGGGGTTCTACTGTAATAACAATAAAAGTATAGTTTAAAAAATGAACATGATTCCTGGAAAATATTCCCTCTCCTAAATAAATCTCATAAATATAATAAAAACGTCTACAATACAACTAAAGTTTACTTAAAATGATTGGAATATATTTATGCATGTTATATAAGTTACATTAAATTTATAAAAAGCTTATTTTTAAGGAACAAACAAATATAGTTTTTTAAACAGCTATCTTAAAACAAGTTTTCAAGGAGTGTTCACCAATCTAAACAGTTGGGTGATTGATCCATGTATTTTTCAATAACTTTAAATAGAAAACATATCCAGAGCTATGTAGCCATAACAACAAAATGGTGGTCAAATAGGCCAAATAATATCTACAATTCGCCTATACATAGATTAGATTATAAGCTTGGTGTTATACTGAAAAGAAATAGGCAGTCTTTGCTTTTTCCAGTAGTAATTTCCACCAATTCGGCATATCGTATCCAAATGAAACAAATAATACTTATGCACCCTGATTAATATCTCCTTCATAAAATTGTAGTAACTAGCTTTAAATATTTCACATTCATTTTATACACACCTTAATTTTCGTACACGTAGGATAACTTTCTTCTAAATAAAATATTTTTTTTTAAATTTGGATCTCAAAATTACAAATATGATATCGCTTCCTAGAGAGATGAATAGTGTATTAGTAAGTAGAAGAGTTATTATCTAGATCTGGGGAGCTTTTATGTACATTTAGTCCTTTTAATCTAGCTCTTATCACAGTCAAGTTATTGTTATCAATGACAAACATTTTTATTTAAACCTTATATTATTAAAACTCCATGATATTAAATTAATGCAAGTTTAACTTCCCTCTCATAGAAATTTAACAAACAATATCTTGCTCTCAAAACAAGACTCATAAAAGATGATATTAAGAATAAAAGGCTGCACTTAAAAAAATATATATGTATAAAACTTAATTTCTAATGATTTATTGTTCATGTTTTTATAATTATTTATTCTTACGCTAGCCGTTATATATATACACAAAATATATACATGATGTTTCAAGAGTAAGTATCAATTCTTAATATCAAATGAAAAATTTAAATCATGATAAAGGAACCTAGGTTCAAAACCTAGTTCAGATCCTAGGTTAAAAGACTAGAACTGAGCTAACACAAAAAAACTTATTACTTAATTACCTTACTGTCACCCTCCATCTCTAAAACCCATGAAGAACCTTGGTCTTAATGACGACTCACCTCCACCCTGATCTAATCTTACCTGTCTCCATTCTGGGTTCTGAGTGCCTTCAAGTTTTCCTCCACATCCTGAAGCTTCTTCCTGTCCATCTATACATTTCACACAACCCTTTGGCATCTACCTTTCAAGTTATATCCCCAGCTTCAGTCTTGGTGACTTCACAAATCTCTCTCTATTCTTCTTCTTCTTTAGATGTAAATTCATCAAATTATCCTTCTTTCAAACACCCTTAGTGAGCTACTTAAAAGAGTGTGAACATCACTAACAGTCAAATTAGGGATCTGTAAAAAATTACTTAAGTTTTTCTACTCAGTAGCTTGGAATTAAAGAGTTTTTGATGGGTGTAATAAGCTCTATTGCCACTCATAATCTGATGGATTGTTATTTTATTAGTCATCTTACTTTTATTGTTGAAATTAATGCCAATGTAAATCCAGACAATCTTTGGAACTGCATCTCCCAATTTCTATATCTTCCATCCTCTTTCTTTCATCTGAAGAAACTTTAAGCTTCATCTGTTTTACTCCATTACAAAGACCTATTATTTGCTTACAGTATTCCAAGTATGTGTGATTTATTTTCAAACAGTTCATTTCTTTCAGGGTGTTTACATTTCTTGGCACCAGATCGCTCTCAACATACGCGCTCCCAGTAATATTTTGGGTCCTCTCAGTTTACTTTAGTAAATACAAATTTGAATAGAAAACCGTAGGCAATTTGGTAGTGTGAGTTGATACATACCCTCAAAGCATTGAGTATTATATTTTGGCCACTATTGAAATAAATAATTACAGTATACAAAAATTTAACTACAGTATGATTTGCAAGTACAAAATTGTCTTGAATTTTATTTGAAAATATTGTAAATGGAAAGCACTTTACATACTTATAACAGCCACAAATGTAAAATCTTTACAAAATTCAAGTTATTTTTCTTCTTTCATTCTTTTTTGGGAAGAGCAAACTTATTTGTGGTAAATAAGAAACATTCTTATTTCTTATAACTGGAAATAACTTTAGAATCACCTTTAGTTCCATAGATAAATACACATTTTCTAAATATTCTTTTGTCCCTTATGATTGTAGTCTTATTAGTAAAAACTTGTTCATTATAATTTGACTGTGTGAAGAGTAGCTTACTAACGAGTTGCACGTTGTGGTGGAACCAAGCATTACTCTTTTAGCACAAACAACAAATATTGCCACCACACTTCATATTGTATATTTTGTATTTAACATGTAAATTTGTTGTTAATGATGTCATGTGGATTATAGATTGTTGTGACAGTTGGAAAGGGTCTGAAGTACTGTGTAGTTTAACACATGGCACAAAAGCTGTTTTAGACAAAACACGTTTTGTATTGTCATCAATTACTTACATATTTATATTTCATTATTATAGTATAATTCGTTTTGTTTAATTTATTATAAAACATTTTGTTGCTATAAATAATTTTTTATTACAAATAAAATGCGTATTTTCTTCTATGTATAGATCACTATCCAAATAATTTGTTAATGTAAACCCCTTGAATGGATAAAAAACCTGGACAGTGCTGAGTGTAATAGAAATTCAAAATGACCACTTATGGCTGTTAATGCCACTCAAAGACTAGAGGGATAACAAATGTTTTCGAAGAATTTTTTTAAATTTGGTTCTATTCTTATAAACTCTGAAAGTTAGTTAAATAGAGAAACCCCAGTCTGTGAGGGTAGCTTTCCATAAACATTAAGCAAGTTTCCCACTACCCCCATCACTGTTCTTAGATCCAAGTGCCTCTGTCCTAATCGAAACTCTTGCCCAGCTATACATGCGTCAGGACCCATGTGTTGCTACCCCCACCACCATACCCGATCCAAGTGTCTGTCCTAATCAATAATATCCATGAAAATATTAGAGTACCCTTATACAATAATCTGTTTGCATGACTTTGAGAGTAGATTGGGACCAAGCAGGGATTGGTGAGTCAAGCAACCAGGAGTGGAGCCCTCTAGTATAAATACACACATAATATATGTATATACTTATACATATATATATAAATATGTATTATTAGAATATTAGATATTATGTTTAATGATTCTCTCAGAGTAGAACAGAGAGCCAGGCTAGTTGCAATTAGTCATAATAGATCCTCTTCATAACACCATCATCATCTTGGAACACTCCTTTGAGGTAACATAATTAATATTTTATACAAAAGCCAATCTATTAACTATAAGCAATCAAAAATTGGCAATGCTAGTCAAAATCTTTCAGCGGATCAGGAGAGTTGTTTTGCCGCTAGGTAAATTAACCTCATATTTAAGAATGAATTAAATTTCACTATTATTTTGTATTTACTATTACTCTCTATTACTGGCACCACCATATTATGAAAATGTACAGTTTTTTAGTTCATATCACAGCCAAGTAACAAACAACTAGTCCACAAGTTAGGTGTTCAGTGTAGGTGTAAAGCCATTCACATCTGGCAAACCTCTTGCACCACCAGGCCTCTAATATCTCCGCTGATTCTCTCCTACATGCAGGAGTATGAACGGTCTGCTTAAATGTAATAGAAAGAGTCTTGATGTACCCAATCTTAATCTGTATAAATCTCTAAATGTCCCAGCATTATCCTACAATTTATTTTGTGGAAAATTTTGTTTTGCTGGTTTAAATTGAAAACTAGTTCCAGAAAAATTGTTCAGCATTTACAATTTGTAACATCCTCTTTTGACGCTTCTTTGACTTTTCAGTTTAAACAATCTTGAGTCAATCTTCAGTTTGAGACAATGAGTAATTTTTTTAAAAATAGTCTCAAATACTTCACTTGCTATTGTTCCTCTCAAATCTTCATCATGATTAGGATATCGTCTACATAATTATGTCCACATGTTGCTCATATAGATTCCTTATATTTTCTATTATTAAAATTACTTTGTGTAGACCTAAATTTTAATTGGATTACAGAGTGAGAATTACCTTGCCTGGCTAAAAAATAATACACATTCTTGGTAATAGCTCGCAATGGTAACTAGGGCTGCTTAATTTGAAGTTGCAAATCTAAGAATTTAGAGAGGATGAGATGACACCCATCGACTTGGATGTTTTTGGAAAACTGAAATGGAATTTCATGAATTTTTATAGGTTCACTAAAATTTTCTTTCAATCTTAGTCATTTAGTCAATTGTTCAAACTAACAGCTCTAGAGCTATTCTTCAAATCATTTGCACAATAATGACTTTAGCACAGTTTTTTTCTTTCAAATTTGATTGACGTGCTAAAGAGTTGGTGTGGTATCAGCAAAGTTTGCAGATCCTAAGCTAACCAGACTGCCTGTATCAGTTGTTATAACAACAACTGCTGAGCCATGTTTATGTTTAATCAAATGCTATTCTTCCATAACCATGTACATTACAGAGTTTGAACTTTTTAATGACTGATTTTAATTTAAATACTTACGATGGATCAATATTCATACTTTCTACAAAGTAAATTGATGATATTTTGTTGGTTATTCAACCACAAATCCTTAAAACCACCTACTGCCACTGGAAGCCCACATATCCCACTCACAGACTACAGTATTAATATTTTGTTCTAAAATGTTTTTCAGATAGGTCTATAAGTTATAAGAATTGAGTATAATGGAGATTGACCGTGCTACAAAAACAACAAGAGAAAAACATTAAAATTACTTTTGAATAGATGTCCACCCACAAAGGTTAATGGGGAATGAAGTGGCAGATATGATGGTAAAGACTGCGGCTTTGTTACCGAACTTACCTCAGCAAAGTTCACATTCTTGTTGCAAAAAACCTGCCACAAAGGTACTACTCTAGGCGGGAAGATGGAACGAACACAGTCTCTCTGATTTAATACAGGTCTGATTGCAATATAGTGTAAAACTAAAACCAGCCTCCAAAAATATGTTTACTTGAGTTTACATATTTAGACAACAATAAACAAATTAAATAAAAGACAGCATATTTCTTTGTTATAATTCTTTTAATTAAATATTAAAATTTGTTTTTTCGTAATTACGGTTTTCTTTTTCCAACATTGATCTCTAATTTTATTTCTTTGAATGTACGTAATAATGATATTATTTTTTAAAAGTTAACCTAAAACTTAACTTTTTGTGTCCAGTTCAATAATATCAAATTTTAATTATAAATTATAGTTAGTTTATGTTAAAATAAAGTGCTTACTTTTTTCCTAGCTGGCATAATTACCTGGGGACAAGTGATTCACTATATTACCTTAAAATAACGATATGTACATAAACATAATGGATAAGGATGTAAATATTCCAGTACCAAACAACAGTACTCTGGGAGTGGCGACGCGGCACCTCCTCGCGCTCATTTAAAAACGATTACATAATGATGTAATCATTTTATCACAAATCGGTAAATTGAAAAGTTTCATTGGCTACAACTTTCCCGCTGGAAGTTTGTTTGTAACACGAAAATAAAAATTTCCTCGCTTAGTGACTTTTCCATGTCGGTCAGTGATAATTCTCAAATATTTTCAATTATTAAAATTGGACATACCTGTTAAAATAAAAGTTTTTTATGCAGTTAGAATACGTGCTTTATGTAGATTAAGAATATGTAAGTTTTATTTTACTGAAGCTTTTCCTTCGAGATATAACAGCGAGTAAATGACAGCGCGCACAAGGAGTTCGCTGCTGTAGTCTTCGCAGTTGACATCGCAGTGACGTCAGAGCTGCGCTCGGATGGGCATGGCAATACCGTGCCGAGATTAAAGAAACGGTATAGACTTGTTATAGAGCCCTGGTCTGAACATTATGCACTGATTGAAAGTTTGGTCTTGGACTTTAGTATTTTATCTCAGTCTTGTTTTTTTAAATCGTGCATATAGTGTTTTAATTTTATAAAATAAGTGTATTTATGTGTGTGTGTGAGATAGTACTTTGTAAGTTTAGTAGTAATTATATAACTAGTGTACCTTTGTGAGCAGTCTCACATTTGGAATTCTACATCCGAATGAAAGGTACAAGATTTTAGTGAAACATGTTTATTTGTATAAAAAATTATACTTACCACACTTTCAATTTTCTTATAAAATAAAACAAATACATAGTACTGGTAGCCTAGGCCTCTTGAGTGTTGATTGAATATTATAATTTGTTATTTACCTCATATATCACTGAAGATGAAGATTTTATCGTTGAATAGTGTGTGATTATTAAACGTATGTGTGTTATTGTTTTTAAATGATTAGTTATGTCAATGCATGGTTCTCCGCACCCAGGGGCAGCTCGAGGTATAAACGAACTACGCGGCTGCGGATGGCGCCGAGTCACGGGGGGCACCAAAAGCGCCCTCTGCAACATGGGCGGCCGGGGTAAACTTTGTGAATATAGTTTACGACAAGAAAAACAAAACCAACAACCCAACTATAAAAGAATTAGTTTTTGTTTCATCGGTTGCAGTTTTGCCAATTAAAATCAACCAATCAAAATTATATACAGAGTGAATCAGACCACCCATGCACAATATATAGCGATTGCACCAAATGACCTACAGCCTTCCTTTTAGCTTAAACTCCCCTATTTCGACCCTAGAAAATTCAGTAAAAATGTTTTCAAATCTCAATAATGCCCCAAAATTGCTTTTATAGGAAGGTGGGGGATCGTTTTGGTAAAATTTTCAAATATAAAGGTAAGTCGAGTGGAGGTACCTCATTTTAAATGTGTCTGTTCACTGATTATTTTTGAAAAAAGTTTTAACTTATCTTACTGCGTATGTACCCGGAGTAACAAAATAAGCAAAAAGTAGTGTTTTACAGTTAGTTTTATTGTTACCACATAACATAGCCTACATAAACCAAATTTTTATCCTAGATTCATGAGAAGATACCCTTTCTAAAAATGTTCTCAGGTTCCCTTTCTAAAAAATTTTCAAATTTTAAAAATACATACAAATTTGAAAAAAATTAACATTAAAACTCCAAATAGTAATAATGTTAGTCGTGAATCACATCATAGAAAAATTCTTTCAAAAACTAAATTTTTTTTTATCTAAAGTTTGATTTTATCTTTAAACGTTTCAAAATGGTGCCTGGGAAACTTATTTTGCGCATGGGTGGTCTGATTCACGTGGTATAAATTTAAATATGTAGCCTAAGAGAAATAAAATACAGCAGTACAAAGTACAATATAGTAACGAATCTCCACTCTATTTGTTTTGCTCAATTAAACTGTGACTGTGAACTAAGCCGCCTGCAGCAGCTGCAGCCACTCGCTGATCGAAGGACTCAAAGAGAGCTTACCTTTCAGCTTACCCTTTTCACTAGCGAATCGACTAGCCCTCGCGTAGTGAGTCGTTTGTCTACCCCGGCTGACCTGACAGTGGTCATGCGAATGTCCTCCTGACTATGACATTATTCAATTTCGCTGAACTTTGCGCTTCGTTCCCTTGTTGTCATTCTCTGAATGTTCTTACTGGTTAGTTCCGTTATGATGGGGTAGGGGGGAGGGGGTGCCAAAAAGTGGTTTGCTCACTCTTGAAAACTAGCTAGGGGCCGCCTTTGTCCCCACCACAGTATCTTTCAGACCAAATAAACATGATATCTCTCTCATACAGACACATACTCTATATTAATTTCTTTTGCATCAAATTTAAGGCTTACTTTTTTTTACAAAATTAGTATTTAAAAAATTTTAAATTGACTATTCAGGCTGCGGTTGATATTGTACTCCCATGAAATATCAACCGCAGCCGGAATAGTCAGAGAAAGTATGTTACTGCCTAACAGAATAAATTAAAGTGACTAATTATATGTTAAAATCAGTGTTGTGAATGTTTGTTAAATGTGTTTAAAATTTCAAATGTCAATATGTTGAACTTGTTAAATGTGATATTTAGATGTGTTATTTAACAAAATTATGACGAAGTCCAAACCTACGGATACTAAACACATGACCATGGCTGAATAAAAAGCAGAAATGGCCGCAGTGTAAAGAAAATCAACATAAACGGAGAACAGAGACGTAAGTAGCTTAAATTATATTATAATTTTAAGTTCTCCAGTAGGGCGAAGAATATATAAAATGTTGTATATTGTTGGCCAGTTGATGTTCTGCCATCTAGCTTTTCAGTAGCTTTTTGATTTTTCTGGATGAGTTCATTTAGTCGGAAATATATTCATTTAGTTCATATGCTCTTTACAATTTTTCTTTTCAATTTATAGCTCCTTGAAAACCAATGCCTCTTTTAAATTTTATAACTGATTGCGTGTTCATAATTGATATATATCAAAGTAGTAATTTTGTTATTCACTTTGTAGCATATTATTAAAGTTCTTGATTTCTTGAAATATCCTATTACTTTAATTAGAATTTACATCTTATATAGAAACTGTTTATTAATTCAGACACTTTTAGAAAACCTTTAGTGCTTGCTCCACTTTCAATTTTATCTGTATGATTTACCCATTGAGAAATTATTAAAACAGTTATGGTTATAGTTTTCTAAGGAAAACCTTTGTGTAGAATAAAACGGACTTCAAATTTGTATCTTTTGTGAGACTTCCTGACAAACTTAATTAAATTCTTCAATCTAGATACATTTTTACTCAGGGATTCCTTTTGGTAAGGTAATGATGCACCATCAAATTTATAAACTCTATGTGCTCCAGCATTTAAGCTATAGTCTTGTAAAATAGTAACTTGCAAAATATTGATATATGCAGTTAAGTTGACCACTTGTTTCTCTATTTTTTTGATGGGTGGAAGTGAAAGGACTTTTTTTAGATTCTTAGTCAAAACAGTGGTCGTAAAATATTTTTTTACAATGCAGAACTCTTGAGACATTTTATTAAACTTTCCTGAAACCAGGGAAAAGTAATTATTTTTTAGTTAAAGGTGAGGAAAATTTCATCACAGCTTCACTTATTGAGCCTCACAACTCACTTTAAGTCTACGCCTGTTGTTATCAGCACTGCTTAAAGTGTGTAATACCACTAAAGTAAATGCATTGAATTAAGTATGTGGAATCCGAATTCCCCGGACCTCTCACTTACATGGAGAGGAGGTATTCCATAACCCTCTTTCATTTTCCTTTGTTACACCATGGCCTCTTGGGTGGCTCATTAAGCAGACCTTCAGATAATTTAATTGGGGTCACTGATTTAGATGTTCATGAACAACTACTCACAGATTTCAAAATATTATCTTCAAAATTCAATGAAGGATAAGTTACATTGCAGATGGCTTTATGGGATGGTTTCATCTTGGTACTGCACAAACTTTATATCTGTAGGAAGAAGTAAGGTTTGAGTAATTAAAACTGTATGAAAAATATTAATCTAATTCATTGCTTGATATTAATTTTACAAGTATGGTATATACTAAAGTCAACTTATAAATTCTAAATAAAATATTATTAAGTAGCAATATTGTATAAAAAATTAAATACACAGTATTAAAACATATTGATGAATAGGTATTGAAACTACAATAGCCTTAATACTCTACTATTATTGTAATGGCTAAACATATTGTTCTCTCACAGCGTTTCACAACGTTTCCCTACTATCACAAACCTTCCAAACAGGTTGTTTTGTTTTAAAAATAATGAAATGGAATTATATCAATACATTGATTTCATTGTTCTTATGTAAATGGGGAAATATAATGTGGTATTTATAGAAAAGAAAAAAAAAATGAAAATGATCATATTATTTTTATTTGAAGTACCGGTAATAATTCAAATCTGTATTTCACTCTTAGTCTGATAATCTAGAAATCTAAGTTTGAAACCAGGTTTTAAATTACGCTCACACCAAATAAAATAAGTAAATTTCTAAAAAGTAAAAAGCTGAAGTTTCTTTTCTTAATTTTTTGTTTAAATTAACAAGTATAGTAAGAAAGGGCAAAAGGCAGTTTCATTATAATTGTATCTTATCATAACAGGTATACAATATTGGTTTGTATTATTCAAATCATATTTACAAAATACGGGTTGGAAACTTCTTGTTTTTAATTTTAGTTGCTATAAATTGTGTCTAAAATAAGTTTTTAATTGCTAAACATGAAACTTTCAGGATATTTTTTGAAACGTCTAACTATAATCATTTAAAATTAAGATCAAAATGTAAATTTTTATGGAAGGATAATTTATAATTAACTTTAAATTATTAACCACTATTGACAACAATAAAAACAAGATTTTTTTTAAACGAAAAAATGGTGATAAGAAAAGATTGGTATAGTAAACATGATGGCAATAAAAAACTTTCACTATTAAGTGCTAGGCCTACCGCTTGATTTAGGCACTTATATTGAACAAAACAATATAACTCATATTTTGGCTATAATAAGCTCACTAACATGGAAGTACGCCAAACTTAATGGTAAAATTAATTTTTGAATGTAAGTGCGACAGTAAAGTTGTATAAGAATAACAAAATTAAGTGCATGGTTAGGGTTTTTATTGCCATTTTGTTGAGGGTTTTGTCTAACAGTTTTTTTGACAGAATTTGTTTTGTCTAAACAAGACGTTTTAAAAGATATATTAATGAATATAAGTTACAATTTAAAAATTAGAAGTCTCCCTAAATGTCAAAATGTATTTCAAATTCTAGTTGTTTAAGAAAATATCATGAAACTTTAAGTGTTTTTATTAAACAATTACAAACTTATTACGCTGTTCCAAGATATTGTGAACACCTGTATACATAAATATTACTGTAAAACAATGTGAACATAAATACAAGTTAAACATCAAATCAAGATATAAATGTTTCATATCACTTTTGTTATTTTTTCTTTGCTTTATTAATCCTAATTCATTGTCAATGATATGGGGTTTATAATTATTCCTACAAATGATAGATTACGAAACATCACACAAGATTGGTTATGCCTATATTATTCTAAGAGCTTTAAAGTTAGTTACGATGATATGATAATCGCATACTTCTTAGTGACAACGGAGGCAGTTCAAAAGTTTACAAATCCTATTTGTGCTGCTTGTAGACAGGCACTTGATAAAGATGATTTACAATTACTTTGGTTTCGTAGGTGTAAGACGAACTTATACATTACCAGTACTTATTATGTTATCAGCATCGCTGATCGGATTTTGAGAAGAATCTATTGGATTAGGCCCAGGTCCGACTTCTTTGACTTTCTCTTGCACTTTGTTAAAACTACTACGTATATTATCCAACGCTTCGCCTAAGCCAGTTTTGATTTGATTGAATTCTTGTGTGACGAGTGAGAGTCGTCCAAGGAGGTAATTTAGATTCTCATCTACTTCGCTCATCCTGCCTGTTATTTGTCCCACCTTACCTTCCATACTATCCATGGTTTGAAGACTTCCATTTACATATGTTTCTGTTTGTTGTTGTAATCGATCAAGAGCTCCAGCTGATGCTGTCAATTGTTGGTACATTATTCCGATCTGTCTCCATACTTGACTGATTTCTGTTTCAATTTTGGAACTCAGGTTGGTCAAACCACCATTCTGGTTATCCAGTATAGTTTCAGATATATCATCGAATCTCCTATTTACAGTGCTGTTCAAATCTTTTCCTTGTAATTTGACCAAGTCACCTACTTCTAATAATATTTGATGCACTCCGTACTCGATTCTTCGCTTAGTATCTAAAACATTATCAGCTGTTTGTATCATTACTTGTTCTACTTTCGCTAAACCCTTCACTTCCTTTAAAAGTTGTTCATAACTTTTTTGTACATCGGAATAAAATCCTTCAGCAAGTACTCCAGATTCTGACACAGATTTATGCAGTTCTTCTTGACCGTTAGTTAATGCTTTACTAATTTCATCAATTTTAACTTCCAGTTTGCCGAAACCTTTATCGTCATTTGCGACTACTTCATATTTTATCTCTTGTAAAGCATCATGTGTGGAGTTAATTAACAGTTGAATTTCTTGTTTATTTGCTAATGAGTTTAATGTTTCCGTTGTTGTGTCTGTTTTCTGTTTTAACTCTGACAGTGTTTTTTCCTGATTCATTAATGCTCCAAGAAATGATGAATGCCAGTCTTGCGTTGAACTTGATTGTAACTGAGATATCTTCGCTTCTACGCGATTGATGATTGTTTCTGTATCAATTACTTGTGTTGATACTGCAGTTGGCGTTGATCGGAGAATATGAGATTCCAATCGTTCCATAACTGCTGCTATATTGTCAACTCGAGCATTGAGAGCGGCTTCCAAAGCATCCAACCTTTGAGAATCGACTCCACTATCCTTCGGTTGAGACTTTTCTCGTACCATGGTTTCAATGTTTGTCATCCAATTTTGAATGTTGTCTTGGATCGTATCCACAGTGTAAATGCCCTTCTCTCTGTCAGTATTCTGAAAAATTAAATATTTATTACACAAAATGATAATTAAATATAGTAATTTTTTTATAAAATGAATGAAAAATAAAGAGAAATTGTGTTAAAAATTAAAACCAAGTAAATGCAATAATTAACTTTTTGAATTTTAGTTTTATTTTCTGTTTGCTGGATTATCTGTTTGTTTTTGCGAAACAATATCTTATCCATTAAGAAATAATATATTATAGGCCCTAAATATGTCATAAATATCTTATTCTGTCATAAATTAGATTTGTTATTTAAGCCATTGGAGCCAGGAATTTAAAGAAGTAATGAAAATGTGATTGAGTCCAATATAGACACAAATTAAGCAGCCAATAATTTGTTATTAAACAAGTTCAAATCAAAATTTATTTATTTCAGCATCGAAATACCCTCTCAAATGACAACGAACATAAAATTAACTCAAACATCTCTATTTTAAGTTATCTTATATCATGAGGGAACTGTTAAAAGTGTGAAAACATGAATGGTTATTAAAGTAAAGCAATCAAACTAGTTGAAACTTTTTCACTTTATTTATTTCTTTAGTTTTTAACCAGCTGCTTTCAGAAATTGTTCTAATTTGAAATATTGCAATTAAGTCGGTGGACTATTTCATCTTCTGAAAAATAATTTATGCTTCGCTCTTAGTAATTATTTAGTAACAGTGTTAATTTTACAAAACTAATGTTTGTATGAAATTTGAATTGATTCTAGGAAAAGGTTGGGAAAAATGTATCATAAGTAGTTTTTCTATTTTCGAACAAGCAAATTTGTAGCAAGTAGTATCTATTTAAAAGTTTCATCCAAGTAAACTAAAAATTAATGTTGTAATAATTCCAGTACAGTTATGGAAGAGGTAATACTTTTTTTTAAGATATTACAAATTAATAAAAGTAATTAATTTCATCAAACCTGTTGTTCCAATTTCATTTCAATGTTTCTAATTCTGTCGTCGAGTTTGGCTATCGAGCTAGTAATTTCAGTGAGCCTGACATCTTCATTTCGTTGTTTCTTGTCAATGCCTGTTAACAATTTCTTCACCTGATCTCCCAGCTGTCTCTCGCGGAACTCATGTCGCTCTAATTTATCAGCTGAGTCGCGGAACATGTGTACAAAAGACAGTATGGCATCACGAATATCTTCATTTCTGAAACATAAAACTTTATCTTGAAGAAAACTTCTCTGAAATTGGTTGATCTACAAACAATTTTTTAAGACACTGAAATGTTGATGAAATTCTTCACAATATTATCGTAAATATTTTCACAAAGAAAAACATTGTTTGATATTAATATTAATTTGGATGGATAGGATATATTTAGTCACAAAAAAAATAAGCTATAGGCTAGTGTATTTTGAAACAAAAATTTAAAATTTTGTTTCATGTAATTTAAAAAAACAAACTCTTGTATAACTAATAAAATAATAATTGAGTTTCACTCGCAAGAAAAGTTATTTTCAGGAATAATATAAGGCATTCTCGCTAAAATACATTTATTGGTCAGTCTTTAGGAAAATGTCAACTTTTTTTGCTATGTCGACTACGATTATGGAATTTGCCCAATAAATGTTAGCCGATATTTTAAAAGTGAAACAAGTTATTAGGTACTTAATATTGTATGCTAAACTTCACACGAAAATAAAATTATGTAAACAGTAAGGAATTTTCAACTAACCATTATAATTTATGTAATTTTACAAATGTTAAATCTTTTTAAATTGTACTTCTGCGTTTTCTCACAGTTTTTTAGAAAGGTAGAAGGGTCCCGATAGCATAATACAAATTTTAAACTGTCCAACTTTTGTGTGGAGTTGTGAAAGGAAAAGTTGTCAACTTATTCCTAAAACTTCAAATGTTACCTGCAAACTTAGAAAAACGTTTGATAAGCAAATCATCTTCTAACTAAATCTGCAAGTTTTGCCACTTGAATTTCAACCATAACTTATTTACTGCATAATATGTTTTTCGATAAAAGCTCGGCAAGCACTAACAAACAAATTAATTTAATTAAAACTAGCTTCCCAAGGACGGCTTTTTCAGATGGATTAGTAAAGAATGTTGTAAAGCAAAACAAATCTCTAGAAATAGGTACATTAAGGTCGTAACCTAAAACCTAAAAAAACAAAAAAGTGCCCTTATAAATATAACGATAAAAACAAATATTTCATAATTTTTTTGATAATAATGACATTTTTTATTTCATTTAAAACAAAAATGGACCACATGAATTTCGGCCCAGTAGATCTCCAGAAATATGTATCAATAGCATTTCATTAATAAAACCATTATAAATAACGATGAAATAAAAATTATATCTCATATTTTTTTTATAGTAATAATGACATTTTCTTTCATAAAACAAATACACGAAAATCAGCCTGGTAGATCTTCAGAAATAGGTATCAATTGGTTTGTAACCTAACCTTTTAAAAAACCAAGAAGTGCCCTCATAAATATAACCACAGAACATTGAATATAATAGAAGCGGCATAGGGTAAGAGGATGTGAGTCAACTCCCGCTCTCTAACCCCCACTCCTTTACCCTCAATAACACATCCTTCCGCAGTTTAACACACTTAAGCTACGGCTATACTTGTACGATCAGATCAGAGCAGAGCGGAGCCGAATTTTTCCGGAGGTATTCTTTCTGTGTATTTAAATAGGGGGTGGCTAAATCTATAAGAACAGAGCAGAATTTTTTCCATGCTCTGAGAGCATACCGGAACGGGTCGGCTCGGCACGGATCTGATAGATATAGCCACCCCTCCCGATCGCTCCCGATCAGAAAGAACGTTCGGTCTCTTTCGTCAACAATCGGGAAAATTCGTGATGAAAAAAGGTGATAAAATTCTCCAAATGACTGGAAAAATCAAGTAAATATTCATATACCATGGTAAATTTATATCAAAATCAGTGACATTTAAAAAAAAAATACTTAATTCTTTTAAATAAAAAAGTTTTTTTACTAAATTAAAAGTTTAAACTCAAATACAAAATAGCCTAGGTTAATACTAATAAAACACAAATGTACAAAGTGTACTCTGAACTTTCTAAATGTAATGCAAAAGCTAACCAGCCTACCCTAAATTATTTGCCTATCAGTAGGCCTCAGGGGCGGCTCCAGGACAGTTTCTCGGGGGTGGCCATGTACGGGAAAGTTTGGTTGGAACTTTTAGTCACCCCCCCCCCAAAAAAACGATTTTATTAACACTTTGTTATAGATTTTAATAATTTCATGATTAAAGAATTTTGTTTTATATATTAGGGGAGAGCGGGGTTAAACCGTACAGCGAGGCTAAACCGTACACCCCATTTTAAGATGAAGATTTGAAGCTAGATAATTCCGATCGGTGGTGCAACCTAGCGGCAGACTGTACAACGTGCAGGGTTGAGTTCGTTTCGCTGAGTGCACGTGTGTCAGTGATACTGTGAAAAAACTTGTTTTTGTGTGTTTTCTTATAATTTTGGAACAAAGCTAAATAAGAGGTAAGTGGAAAACCTTTACTTATAAATTAGTAACTATCATGCCATAAGAAAGTACAGTTCTTAAGCTATCTTTTGATCACTATTGATGATTAATTAAGTGACGGGTTTCAAGGTTATGTTACAAAATTGTCACGAAGTACAGGAAGGGGCTAAACCGTACAGAGGTGTACGGTAGAGCCCCTTCAATGTTCGGTTTAGCCCCTAATGGTTTGTTATGACATCATTAATAGGCTATAATTTATGAAGGAAATATCACAAATATTACAATTTTATACTCTCGCCATTCATTCAAGCTTTTTTTCCAAAATACACATATTAGTTGAAATAACTTACTATCGCCTGTTGATTTTTTGTGGTGGGAAACGAACGATTGGTTTTACAACATGTGTCAGAAACCATTTGAAGCTTATTTTTCTTACGAGTGCATAGTGTAAGTACCAATTGTTTTTCTTAATTTAACGTGTGCACCTAAGCAAAATATGAAACAATTCTGGTTTTAACACATGCTATGAACCTGATCGTTCTGTTTCATAGATGAAAACCCAACACAATTTCTGAATAAGGAAATTAATTACTTATATTTTTTTCTCAGATAGTCCGAAAATACCAAAGAAAAACCAACAGAGCCCAATGGACAGAAGAAGGAATGGCGTCGGCTATTGATGATGTCATAAATAACACTAACAAATTAAGAAAAGCAGCCAGGGCTTACAACGTACCAGTAATGACGTTGAGTGACAGAATTAAGAGCTGTAAATCACAAAAGATAGTTTTAGGTCAAAAACCTGTATTCACAGACGTGTAGGAAAATGAAATTGCTGAACAAGTGTTACTTCTAGCTAAAGTATTTTATGGTATTTCATCGGTTGAGCTCCGCCGTCTGGTTTTTGAATATGCAGAGAAAAATGGAATTCCAAACAAATTTAACAAGACAGCTAAATTAGCAGGGCATGATTGGCTTCATGGCTTTTTGAAACGGAACCCAAGAATCAGCGTTCGGAAACCAGAAGCAACAAGTATGAACAGAATTACTGCTTTCAATAAACAAGAAGTGGATCTTTTTTTCTCTAACCTTACATCTGAAATGGACAAACACAAGTTTGATGCCTTAAAAATATACAATTTTGATGAAACAGGGATCTCCACGGTTCAAAAACCAGGGGAAATTTTAGGACCGAAGGGAATTAAGCAAGTGGGTGCTGCTACGAGCTGGGAACGAGGGGAAAATATTACTGTGGGCTGTGCAATGAGTGCTGCAGGTGAATACATCCCAGCAATGTTTATATTTCCTCGGCAGAGAATGAGCCCTAATTTGGTAAAAGGTGGACCACCAAGTGCAATTTACCATTGTAGTCACAACGGGTGGATCACTTCAGTTGAGCTAAATACTTGAAGTTATACTATAGAACTCTTAATAAGTAATAAAAGGTGTTGTGTGCAATAATTCATTGCATTACTTTTATTTGTTTCCATAATCATGTGAATGTTTAACTGTATGGTATAGCCCCTTTCACTGTACGGAATTGCCCCGACCCCCGGGGCAATTCCGTACAGTGTCACTTATTTTACTATTTAAATTTAAAATTATAAACAGTGAAATAATTAAATTTTTTTGGAGTGCAAGTGGTAGCCAATGGTCCAAATTACCTGTTGCTTATTTTGTTATAGTTTTAAACCCAATATCAGCTGAGCAATAACGATAATTGCTTAAGTGTACGGCACAGCCCCGCTCTCCCCTACTGTAACATAAATGTATTTCAACTTTGTTATGATTGTACGTTTAGTTCAGCCTAATATGTTATCGTTCGAAATATAGAATGCTAGAAAGTATTTTAACAGATCAATTACTTACTCTATGGTCTGGGTAGTTATGAAACTATTTCAATCCACACAAACAGGAAATAAGTATCACTTTCAGAATAAACGTTCAATGTTTTATTTATGCCACAAATAATGTTTTCATCTTAATAACGAAATAAGTTTCAACATTTTATTAATAAACTAAAGCAATTTAAGTAACTGTGTAAGCCTAAAAAATAACATAAAAAATACATTCATAGGCATAAAAAATTAGATTCATAAACATACAAAATAAAATTATATCAATAAACATAAAAACTAACCTTAAAAAACTAAGATTCAGTTATATATACAAGCTTATAAATAAAATTATTGATTTGGTTGAATTGAAAATTAAATATGAAAACGAATAATGATATGTATTGATAATGGAGAATTAAGAGTTAGTAGGGGGTGGGGTGGGTACCGTTATGAGAGCACTGACCTTGACGGAAGACAGCGCACCAATAACATAAAATTATCAACTGTAGCCTACCCTTCAAACAACTCAGTTCAAATACAAAACCTTTGTCTCAAGTTAATATGTTTTGTCGTTTTTGAGAAATAGTTATGAATAGTGAGTCGGTGGCATTTGGCGTTTTTCTATATTTCTAACGCTTTTTACGTTTTAATAACCTTAAACGCAAAATATTTTAAAATCCCGTCTTATTGCACATCTAGAGCATAAGGGTAACCACTATGTTAAGTCTCAAGTTAATATGTTTTGTCGTTTTTGAGAAATAGTGATGAATAGTGAGTCAGTGGCAGAGTGGCATTTGGCATTTATCTATATTTCTAACGCTTTTTACGTTTTAATAACCTTAAACGCAAAATATTTTAAAATCCCGTCTTATTGTACATCTAAAGCATAAGGGTAACCACTATGTTAAGTCTCAAGCTAATATGTTTTGTCGTTTTTGAGAAATAGTTATGAATAGTGAGTCGGTGGCATTTGGCGTTTTTCTATATTTCTAACGCTTTTTACGTTTTAATAACCTTAAACGCAAAATATTTTAAAATCCCGTCTTATTGCACATCTAGAGCATAAGGGTAACCACTATGTTAAGGACTTTTCTACCGCGTAAAAGCGAAATCGAGTAAAGCGGGACCGCGTATAACGAGGACTGCCTATGTATAAGTGAATATGATATAGAAATAAAGAATTAAGTTTCGTCTTTGCTAATCTTGTTTCTAAATGGCTTTTCCGATATTGGTTCATAAATAATATTATATACACATGGATGCATTTGAAATACGAAAAAAAAATTCTGAGCTCTCGGGGGGGGCCATGGCCCCCATGGCCCCCCCCCTGGAGCCGCCCCTGGTAGGCCTATGTATATCTTAAAAAAAAGACATTTATTTGAAGAAACTAGCTTTGTTGAAAAGATATCTTTATTTATAATTAAATGACTCAAATTTAAAAACAATCATACAAAAAATAACAGTGATACAGTAAAATAATATGTATCAGACTTTGTACATATCTCATAGTTTTAATAAATTAGATATAACAAAGCATCAAACGCAGTAATATACTTTTATATGCAAATTACTTGTAGCTGTTAAAAATTTACCAAAGGACTCGGTTGTTACAAGCTACAAAACAATATTGACTCTGATGTTGGAGTAGAATCTAAAACTTCATATTTCTAAGTCTTTATAAATGTCATCCGCAAGAAACAGTGATAATTTTAACCCAGGTTTTTATTATGAAATTGGTACTTAATTAACATATGTAATACTGGACTAAACACAACAGACGCATTTTCGTTTTATTCTTTGTTTCTAATTACGTTGTTTCAACTGACAAAAACAACTACAACTTGTTTATTATAATGCTTTTCAAAATTATTAGCCTATGCAAAATTCAAGTTTAACAATATTTTTTCTATTTACTTGTCGCTTTTGATTGATAGGCTGTGTCCCTATTTTTCTTTGTTTTCTTTCCTCATCCAACACAATCATCAAAAATTCTTCGTTGGTGTCCGACCTAGACGAAGAAAACTGTTCTTTCATGATCATTTTGCAATTCACGGTAGTTGTTACAGTAACAGCAAATCCAGACTAACTGATGGTGAGGTGGAATCCTTCCGACACATGTCGGAACGGTGCGGTTCTGATAGATTTTGCCACTACATCGGAATTCCGCGACGAACCGGGTCGGCTCTGCTCTGCTCTGATCGTATAAGTATAGCCGTAGCTTTAACCTACACCTTCCACGTTACATCAGAACTCTCCACGTGTGTTTATGTTACTCCTTGTTTAGTCTTTGATATTGAAGTTTCTTTTTATTTTTTTTTTTTATTTTTGTATGTTATAATGCCTTGTTAGTGGCCTTTGGTTGCAGCGTGAGAGAAGCGGATAAAACAGTTAACACTCCGATAACTTTTCATCAGTATACTCATATTATAAAGAAGTAAAATTTGTTTGTTTGTTTGTATGTAGGTTAATCTCTGGCGCTACTGAACCGATTGAGAAAATAGTTTTACTAATAAAAAGCTACACTATCCCTGAGTAAACATA
>JAGFPH010000173.1:142010-152526 GCA_018207615.1 Philaenus spumarius | reverse complement strand
TTGTTTGTATGTAGGGGATAATCTCTGGAACTACTGAACCGATTGAAGAAATAGTTTTACTAATAAAAACTACACTATCCTTGAGTAACATAGGCTAGAATTAATTTTGATTTAAGGGCTAAAACAATGAAAATTAATTGTTATATTTTCCTTAAACAGTTAGTGAGCTGAAATTTTGTACATTTATATTTTACAACATACATAAAAAAATATCATAAATTGACATTTTGTCGCGTGCTGCTAAGGGGTGAAAATGTAGTAACAATGTTGACTGTTATACTTTCCTTAACAATAGAGAATAAAGCCTTAATAAATTAAGGAATTTAAAAATATGAAATCACTATGTGACATCCTAATTACAATAAAAAAGACATGTTAGAATTTAATAGTAGGGATTATTTATATAAAATAACCTGTTTGCATTTGCTTCGACGCGAGTCACCGCGGGGGTTGGAGTTCGAAGTGAGCAGGGGGTAAAACATGTAGTTTTAAAGAGCCCTCTAGTTTTAAGTAATATTATTACATTCACTAGTACTCTTTTCGATTTAGTATTGGCGATTCTTTTATTCGATGGTACGCTTTAATTTCCTAAATACACTCACTTCCCTTGTTTTACTTATGTTAAGTTTTTTTTTAATAAATTTTTAATAATTTTGTCTGTACCGGTACTTAAATATCTAAATAAAATATGTAAACATAAATACATTTTCAAAAAGTAAATTTTTTTATGAAACTTACCCTCATACCAATTATGTTATGTTAACTACTTATAAACATTCGGACAATGAAGTAAAACAAAATTAATAAAACTAAATTGTTACGTTTCTAATATTTATTTAATTTAAACTTTCACACGGTGGACCATGGTTTAAATAAGTTATTTACAACACTGTTATTGTCGAAACCTTGGTTCACTACGAAATAACGATAATATCAAAATCGTAATAAATGTGTTTTATTTATTTTGTTCACTGTCCGAATATTAATACGTTTTACAACATTCAGAATTCATTAAAGCAATTATTAATGTAATTGCATTAAGTCGGTCTAACTTGCAACTATTTGGGCTTAAGCCCTTTACGCTTCATTTGCAAAAAAAAAAAAACACATTCCACAAAACTCTTTATGGGAGCAAAACAGGTACAATTCATCAGAAAAGGGTAATTGAGAAAACGCTCATGAAGGAACTGAGAGGGCAAGAGAGTGGGGGAACAGCTACGAGGTTTAACCAATGAATACAGAAACTATAAGAATCGCAATCCCCATGTTAAAAAATTCAGCCCAGTTTAATTTGAATTTGACGAGGTTGCCACGGCGTTCACTAGGTAGCGGAAGCGCCACTGTCGCCGCCGTGCCTGTTCTAGAGAGAGACAGAGAATTTCACTCAGAGAGAATGAACGCGATGGCCCAGCTGCTACTACAGTGACTTGATAGAGATATCTAGTCTCTGTAGCTGCTACTAGGGAAATACACAATTTCTCTCGTCCTTGTCCAAGGCAACGAGTTTCCATTTGTTTGTAGCTATAATATTTTAAGTAGGCCTATATATAATATAATTTGAATTTTTCCGGCTAATAAATTAATGTATAACTACCCATAAAACATTTATCACAACATTATTTTCAAAATGCAAATGAAAATTATCAGAATATTGGTAAAAGTTCTGTCAACATATTATAATAATAATTTTGAAAATACACCATTATACATGGGAATAAAACTTTAATAAAATGTTTTTTGTAATTAATAAAATATAATTTTAAAAACAAGTTATAAATTATCTCTTTAAAAAAGGTTTTTATTCTGTTGAAGAGTATTTACATTATTGATGAGTTATCTGAATCCTACTAATATTATAAATGTGAAAGTTTGTATGTTTGTTTGTTTGTTTGACTGACAATCACGCAAAAAGTACTGGATGGATTTGAATGAAATTTGGCACACACATAGATTAAGACCTGGAATGAGACATAGGCTATAAATCATTTTGATTTAAGGGTTGAAACAACCCCCTAAAACAATAAATATTTATTATTATACATCCATTAAGACTGGAAAGATGGAATTTGGTACATTTATTTCTTACAAGGTACATATAAAATGTAAACTATATTTGCATTTTACACTGTGCTGCTAAGGGGTGAAATTGTAATAACAACCCCTGAAACAATACAAATTAATTATTATAATTCCCATAAAGCTAGAGAGCTGGATATTGGTACATTCATTTCTTAAAAGATATATATAAAAAGTAAACCATATTTGTATTTTTCAGTATGCTGCTAAGGGGTGAAAATGTAACAACAACCCCTAAAACAATATGAAATAATTGTTATACTTCCCATAAAGCTAGAGAACTGGAAATTGGTAAATTATTTCTTACAATACATTTATACAATGTGAACCATATTTCCTTTTATTTATTTATTTTATAGTTTCTGTATTCATTGGTTTGACTCACATCACTCCACCCCGCCCAGCCATTGGTGCCGGTTCTACTATATTACATGTTCTGTGAATATAACGGTGAATTAAAAATGATATTTCATAATTTGTTCATAATAATGACATTATTTTAGTTCATTTGAAAGAAGACTTCCATTGTTTTTCAGAGACGAGTTATAACATGAATTATTTAGACTTTGTAATTTGAATTGTATATTTGAATTAATAATTTGTTAGAGTCGAAAAGGTCCCATAGTAGGACACTTATTACAGTAAAATATAAAAAAACGAAAAGTAAATAGGTAATTTTAAAATTTTATTTGTTTCTTTTCATACTTGTTTATGTTAGTTTATAAAAAAATAAACTAAATCAATTGTTTTTGAATTTAGAATAAGATGACTATGGTTTTATCATTGTGTAAAAATAATTATTCTACGCAAAAACAATCAGATATTATGTTATTTGAGATTAATTTATTTAAACACAAATTCTAGGTTAGGCCTATTTTAAAATCACTCCTCTAAAGAAATACATTGACGACAAGTAATTTATAATTATATATATATCTTATAAAATGATTGTAATTGATTAAATTTCGTCCAACAATTAATTGAAGAAGACATATATATTATTTCTTTGACAATTTATTTCAGTGCTATTTGTTATTTGTCTCTGATTTTGATAGTTTATTTCATCACAAATACCTAAAGTGGATGTTTTTGGTGCGAAATCGTGGTTTTATGTGGGATGGAACGCCAAGCACAAAAAAAAGCGATCGAGCACCAAGAACACTTTAGGTACAAGTTATGAACGATACTTTTTATCATAATACATTAGAGTCACACGAACACTTAATAATTAAATTACATTATTACCTGTATAGTGAGAAACTCAAAAATGTGTTTATTTAAAACAATAAATTTATTTTTCTACAGATTTTAAACGTGATTTAACCTATTTAAACTTGAAGTTACATCTGTTGTAATTTTAAAGTACCGCAATGCATTGTTTACGTATACATTTTGGTCATAATGCAATGAAATACTTGTAGGCCTTGGTATCATATTGAGTCGACGTTAAATGAGACAATTGCCATTATCCACTGATGAGTAAGTAGTGACTACAATAAAGAGTCACTTTGCGGATGTAATGCAATATGGTTAAAAAAATAGTTTCGCACCTGCAGTTGCGCAATGCAGTGTGAATGCGGCCATCATCGTTGAAACGCGTTTCAGTAAATAGGCGTTTTATTTGTAAGAATGTAGATGTATTTTATGTGCTTTATACTTCATTGACATAGTATTACTTACTTATTTTACTGCAAATATTTATAAATGGGTTTTAATAATTGTAAAACTAAATACGAAAATATATGAAATTAAATTTTAAAATATCTTTTTATAAGTCAAGTTTAATCTTGATGTAAATAATACAATCAATTTCGATATAGCACAGAGCCATCATCATCATTGCTTTACAACCAAAACCAAATGAAATGATTTAAATGAAAATGTAGCAGAAATATACTACTTGAGAGTGTCGACCGCTCAGTTGGATAGAGCTGCGGTGTTTCTCGTGTTATTATGATCTTCCAGTTTCCGTTTATTAGGCCCTACACAATTAGTTTCTCGATGCAAATTTTGTCGGAATCTAGAGAGGATACTCGGACAGTTTTGCAAATTTGTTAAAGATGTTGTTCCGCTCAATAAAAGTAATTCTCACTTAAAGTATTGCAAATCAAATGTTGAAGGTAATTCGGGATATAAAGGGACTTGAATTAATCACATTTCCATTTTAGGCTTTGAGGGAAACAATTTATTTGAGCTTGAGCGTAATTGTTTCTGGATTACTGCATTCCTTCCGTTACTGGCGGACGTTGTTGGAATATTTTGCTTCCAAACAGATTTATGTTCTCGGGTTAGCTTACAATATATTGAAAACATTTGTTCGCCGTCGTTAAATATAACTTGTAACTCGCAGCTTGCGTTCGCTGCTGCTACTATCTGTATTGTGATACCAGTAGCGTAACGATTTTTGGCCGGGCCCGCCGCAAAAGAATTTAGGCCTACACATTTTCTTGAGCCCCAGTTTATTGAGCACATTTTTTCAACACAAAAACGAGAAAACGGGCTGTCTTTATTTGAACTAATAAAATAAAATGATTTGCTGAAAGAAGCATTTTACTCTCACAATTAAGATATTTTAGTAATCTAACTATTTTTTTTTTCAATTTACACATTTTAAATAGCTTACACTTTGCCATTATAAAATTAAATCTGCACCACAGTGCTTAGTTTCAAAAGTTGTAATGATACATTGAGAAATATATATCACACAAAAATCATCCAGTAAAGTAAAACTAAACAAACATAGATGAAATAAAATAGAAATTAAAAACAAAACGGAACACACACATATAGGCTACGTGATAATCGAATCTCCTTAGTCACGGAAGCAAACCTAGTAAATAATAAACTTACATAATAGTGTTTTGATTGTTTGATTGAAAAGAATAATTTTATTTATATTGTCTTTTTATTTGGTTTTGGCAAACTCTATTTTCTTCTGGATTGTTTTGATGCAAACACTTCGATTACTTCATTCAAATCCTGATTTCTAAGTCGTTCACTTTCAATACGCTATCAGCTAAGGCCACTCAGTCTCTCTTGGGTCATTGGTCATTGTGCTCCTTAAATAATTTTTAATTATCTTTAACTCGCCACAGTTACTGGCACGGCTACTGTTTGGTTACTGGTAAGATCAAGAAGACACGTAAAGCAGTGCACAAGTCCGGGAAGTTAGATGCGATTGAGTAGTTTTCCAAAAAGAGGAGACCTGCTAACTGTCGTATGGATGTCTTTTTTCAATATCAGATTTCAGTGCCATTCTAAAAGAGTTGATTTGAAAACTAAGGTCGACACTCAAATCCTCTTCATATTCGTTGACCAGGGCTTTCACTTTCTTAGACAATTCAACATTGGATTGACTTCGATAAAAATGTTGAGGAAAAAACTTATAAAAGGCTACTATTTTCTGTCATAGCTTCGAACCAAATTGTTAACTGGGAAATCACTGTGTCCAGAGTTGCATAAAAACAGATACTTGAAATATTTGTCGCTGTCTGTCAACCTCTCATCATGAGAAAGTTCATCAAAATCTTCTTTACTTTTTTATTTCTCAAAAATAAAAATAAAAAATCTTCTGTTGCAAACAATGTAGACTATTTGAATACAAGAAAATTTGTATTTGGCCCTATTAGTTTTTTTTTCAGAGATATGATATGGTTGTAAAATAAAACTGCAAATAATGTTACATTTTAAAATTTGTATTTTTTTTTAACACGCTTATATTAGCTTCACTTGTATGTATGTTTCTTTGTAAGTAACTCTCCCTTAGACTAAAAGCCAGTGGCTAATTACTGTTATTATATCTCTCTTACGCAAGTACAATCGTTAGCCGAGCGGTCTAAGGCGCGGGTCGTCGCTGACGTAAATCCCTGATCGTGGGTTCTAATCCCGTTCACGGCCAAATTTTTTTTTTCAATAACTAATCGAACTAAAAATAAAAAAATAAATATAGTTTAAAAAAACTAAAAAACACGCTTTTATAATACATCGAACTAAAAAGTGAAAAATAAATATAGTTTAAAAAAACTAAAAAACATGCTTTTAGAGCTTATCAAACTAAAAAGTTAAAAATAATTTTTCAAATAAGCTTAAAACAATAATAAACGACAAATACTAGCATTATTGTAAAAAAAGCGTGGGGCGCTTTGTCCATATTTCTCGTACATCGAGCGCCCAACGCTTTTTTTACAATAATGCTAGTATTTGTCGTTTATTATTGTTTTAAGCTTATTTGAAAAAATATTTTTAACTTTTTAGTTTGATAAGCTCTAAAAGCGTGTTTTTTAGTTTTTTTAAACTATATTTATTTTAAATAATAACACTCGGGGCCTTTCAGTCCGCGGGCCTCCGCATCGCGGGGTCTGCAGGGGTGTGGGTGTACGTTAAGCCACTGCTAGTAACAGATATCCGCACATAATTTGAACTGGTAACTGAAAACGAAAAATCACCTGCTAACTCTATACCACACTCAGATTACAGAAAAAGATCATGTACCCCGAACCTACTGCCTTGCTGAAAGCTTTTACGCCACAATTTGTAAATTAACATACACCACTACACCTGAGATATGTGGCCATTTAGGTAGTGGAAACGGGTATACCAACCCCTAAAATAATAAGTATTCATTATTTTACTTCCCTTGAAGCTAGAGATCTGAAATTTGGTATATTTATTTCATAAGTGTTACATAGAAAAAGTAGTTCTATGAAATTTCAGTCAACACCTTTTAAGGGGTTAAAATGAGGTAACTTCCCGTATACAATAAATGCCACTAACTTCCTAAAAGCTGGAGAACTGAAACTTAGTACAAATTATTCTTTGACAAACAAACAAGAAACACCATTTGCTTTTTTAAAAGTTGAATTTAATGGGATGAAATTGTATAACAACCCTTAAAATTAAATTAAATGAATATTTTCCTTTATGCTGCAGAACCTACCCGGGATACATTACACAACTTATGTCTTCCGTTCTTATAAAAACCCATTTTACATACTTACCCTTATAAACGTTGTACAAAACAGAAGCTTTGATGCGATTATGTTGGGTTGGAATTTGATTTAAGATAATTGGTTTACTGAAGTAATTGTTGATACTTGCCCCAGGGAAATTAGTTCAACCAGGCTGGAGGTAACTGTGTTAGAGCAGGTGTGGATTGAACCAAGCCCACTGCCAGTGCCTCCAGCTTTATTTCAATACTAGCTGTCATACCCGACTTCAACCGTATTAAAAATAAGTAACCTTTCCCAAGTGTTTCAAGGAACACATAAAGTTGTTGAAAATTTAAAGCTGCGCTCTAGACAAGGCTGAGAAAATACCAACCCAAAAAATAAGAAATAAAAAAATGTTTATTATATACATATATATTTTTTTTAATATATAATCTTTAAAGACAACGTTAAATAAACTTTAAACCTAGTTTAGTATTTATATACTTATTAAAATAGCAAAAGATATACAAGTGATCAAACACATTAGAACGATCGAAAATAACTTGTGAGATAACACGACAAAATGTCATGTGGGGTTCATAACAGGACTTCAATGTAAACAATATATTATTTTCAGGAAAACCACAAAAACTGATGAAATGCCACTGTTTTTCATTCATCGTCAATCTCCCAAAGGAAACTTAATTTTGTTCTGTATCAACAAGTATCATGTTACCTCATGTAGCATTATATAGTTATATTCATTCGGAAATTAGTACTTCATTTTTAATCAAGTGATTTTTAAATCCATTAAAAGTTTTATAACATTAACACAGTATTTAAATCTTTTCAAGATGTGATTCATACAAAATTTTAGCATGAAAATTAATTGATTTTACAAAATAGTTTTTTTTTTACTTTTAACTTGGTATGAATATTAAATTGAAAAATAAGCACGAGATCTGTATTTTTAGTAATGCAGAAATCAGCAAAGTAAATATCAACTCGTACTTTGTAGACCAATTTGGACTTAAAAGTTTCTAATGGTCAAGCACTATTATTTGAAATATTTATAGTCCTAAACTTTTATTTATAAATTTGTATATTTTCCTCACCAATTGCGGACAATGCCATTTGCATCAAATACACAGGCAGTAAGTGCCCATACAATTTTACTTAAAAGTATGAATTATGTATGGTGATATTATTTAACTGTAATTATATTGACCCCTTTATTCAAACACTCATCCACCATATTGCCACCGCCATCTTGCACTTTTACGTTCATCATCAGAACAATTTAATGTCATCAGATTTATACAACTCTAAAAATTTTCAAGTCGATCGGTAAAGTAGAAAAGGAAGATAATCCCTCCAACAAGATTTGTTTGGATTATCAAGGAAATAGCTTGTCAAGCTTGAATTAAAAAAACAAGTTACCCAGAAGGTAATGCTTATCACATCAGTGAAAGTTTAAGTAAATTCTGGTATATAGTTTTTTTAATTAAATCGCAATAAACAAACAACACAACAACTTTTCCTTTTTATAACATAGTTTACATATACAGTAGTATTTTTAAAACAATTTGACTTATCATATTGAAATTTGAAATTAGTCTTTGCATTTAAAAATACATAGAAATTTCTTAATCCTAATTAGTGTCGGTACGTTAAACTAAAAACGTGCACATAAAAAATAAAAAAATAATATTAAATATATCATATTATATATCATTGTATATCACTACATTCTGAAGATAAATGCAATATACAGTTAATTGGTACTTTGTTGAGAATCAGGTCTTATTTTGTAGCAGAGATATGGAATTTTTCCTTCTAAGTTTGGGGAGTCTATTATACAGACAATGAGTTTTCAAGTTTTATCTATAACTAATTTAGTCAAATAGTAATCTGTTCGTAAAAAGCATTTTCTAAATTGAATTAAACTTAGAAACAGATGGCCTTTCATACAGTAGTAGTTTCCGGTTTGAAATTACACATAATATCTGATTGCTTGCTTGCTGATCTCGAATTTTATGTGTTGCCTTGGAGTCAGTAGAAAAAAAATAGAGAAAAATTGTGTAATATATTTTATTTAGATAAAAATTGTCCTACCTCCTTCTGATCAAGAAGACATATAATAGTGCATACCGGTACTTTCCTTGAATATGATTCATTCTAGAGACTTTTGAATACGTGTAGGTATGTTTTATAATTTCACCCAAATAATGTTTTAAGGAAGTGCATTTCTTTTTATTGTTTCATGTAAGGAGCCTTTTTTTAAATATATTTCAAACATTTTGAATTTAAACTATTTTTTTTTTATTTTCCGAGAGTTCTACTTTTAAAAATAATTGTATTTACCAATTTAGTTTTTTTTCTAGAGTTTTTCTTTACACCAATTTTACTGCCGCTTCTAGAGCTTTAAAAATCTTAGACGGCTTGGTTAATCAATCACTGGATTGATATGCCGTGGAAGATGTATTTGATAATTTCCTACCAGAGCAGTATAAGGTGATTCAGTAAATAGGTCAGGGGAAGATATAAACCATTATCTTGAAGCACGCTTTTAGTTTTATCCCAAACTTCCGGAGACGGTTGATAAAGCTCTAGTTTTAGTCTTTGATGTGAAGAGAATAAATACTAAAGCCACATACACTGAATTGTCTCTCATATTTCCAACATTCTGGTTTATTCAAGTGCAATTCGGACCTGACGCGAAATAATGTACGTCAATGAAATTTGTAAATTGTTTTATTTTTTGTTTGTTAAACATATAGGCTAACATAATTAGCAGATATCCGTGGTTCGACGGCAGATACGAATAAGTGAATTAAATGAATATGAATTAAATACTAAACCTTACCCTTACACGCAATTTAAAACCCCTTATCAGACCCGAGTTTCCTGCCCCCACCCTAAAAAAACCCCGCATAGTAAGTTTCGGCCAAATCAATAAATTGTTTCCTAATTAGTTCAACAAACATGATCAGTTGTGCGTTGATAAACGAAAATATGTTTCCGTCAATTTTCACTCATCACGTATTTTTACGTGAACATTAAAGATTAAAGAATTATACTTACGTGAACCAAAAGTATAATTGGAACCTCTTTTGTTCCCCAAGTTAAAAATTTCACATCAGTGCGTATATTTTACCTAAAATATTGGCTATGTAGGGGTAGAATTCCATTTTTAATGGTTAGGAATATGATACAAGTTTAAATCAACATCTATAAGCTTTAAAAGCCCTTTAACTTAATATACAACTCAATAAAATTGACATTAATTTTGAAAACCGTGGTATAAACTGTGGACACCCAGGAATTTAGTTTAAAGAAAAGAATAAAATAGGCTACCATAAAAATAATAATATTATGTTCAACAATATGAGTTGTTAGTCTGTCATAGCATGAAATAAAACCAGAAAAGAAATAATTGGTTTATTGTAACTGAAGGAAGATGTGAATATTCTTGATATTAGTTTTCCAAAAATCTTGTGAAAACTGTGGTA
>JAGFPH010000173.1:111282-126221 GCA_018207615.1 Philaenus spumarius | reverse complement strand
CACACAGACACACAGACACACAGACACACAGACACACAGACACACAGACACACACACAGACATCACTCCGAAAACCACTTTTTTAGGTTCAGGGGGACCCAAAACGGATATTTCCACCAAAAACTCAAACTCGAAAATTTTGACGAATACAATACTTTCTCCATATACTATGGTATAGGGGGAGAAAGTAAAAAGAAAATAGCCTAAAAGGTACTAACCTATAGTCTTTAGTCACAGCACTCATCAGTATTCGGGCCGGCGATCGTTTGGCGTTTCGTTAGTGAGTTGTCGGCAATGGCTTGTAGCAATGATGAGTGCTGTGACTATAAAGAATATAGGTTAGTACCTTTCAGGCTATTTTTTTTAATGCTAGCTTTTTTGTTGCAATTCAAAACAATTTACTATTGTTGTGCTTATTAGTTGTTTTTAAATCTTAAAACGTCTAAAAATAGTATGTAAAAACTAAAAAACATATAAAAATAGTGGCCTTCATGTAAAAGATAAGTACCCTTTAGATACTAGTGATGAAATATGCTATTTTACAATTATTGTTTATTGATATTTTTGTTTTTTAAATCTGAAAAAATCTCCGTATGTTTTTAATTATTTTTTGTGAATAGTAGCTGTAATAAATTTAGTTTTTTTAAACAACATAATTTAATAACTACTACACATCAGAACTTGTAACTACCTAGCAATACAAAATATTTTATATTTATTAATAGCTACTGAGTAATTGGTGAATGATATATGGACTGATTGATACACAAAGATGAATCTAAATTTATGATCTTAAATAATAAAGGCTAAAGTATTTTGATCGGTATCGATATATGATTTTGGTATACGTATTATAATGTTGACATCTTTAAGGTTTTGCTTGGTATATTAAAAGCGACTGGAGATTTTAATGTGGATTGAAGGAACCTGTTTTACAACTTTTTTATTAACTCACTTTGCCAGTAAATTTTGTAATCCATTTTAAACTAACTTCCTGATGGTCTAAAAACTTGAAATTTTGACCAATCTAAGCACATTGTTACTGATTGAATGTTGAATTGTGAGTTTAAATTGGGGAAGTTAAGGCTTTGTTATTTTTCTTTTTTATGACATGTTTATTAGTTTTAACATGTAGTAATATAATTGGATTTTTATTTTTGTTCACTTTGTATATTATATATTAAATTAGCAGTAAGTGTGTAGCTTTACGAATTGGAAACTCGCTTGACGAGTAGTAGGCCTATATAATTGGATCATTAGTTTAGCGCATTTATTAACTGAAAGTATTTAAATTATATGTTTTAGTTGGTGTTAATATATTTTTGTAATATTTGTTATAGTATATACAGCATATCCAATATATGGACTACTTACTGGTTTACTTCACGCTTAGTAATACAATTGCATATAATATTATCCGTTGTTACTTTGTCTTGAAACTATAACAATCTTTATTCGTTAGTGGTTAGTGTATTTATATTCATCTTTTAGAGTCAGTCTACCGTAAAGTGAAATTTTTTAGTTTTACTGTTTGTATATGTATCTTGGTTTACGATAATTCATTAAGTTTGCTTCTGCAATAAATTTACAACTAAGGTGACTCTTAGTTTTTCCGGTAAACGTTTTGGATTAGGGGAGTATGGAAATCGTGTCATTTTACCTTGTGAAAACAAAGTTCTTGAAAAATATAAATTTATCTATATTGAACATGAATTGTGGTAAGTTTTTTATTTTACAATTTGTTACATTAAATTTTGTTAAATTATATTTGCTGTTTATACTTATTTTATACGTTGGAGCATATTATCGCGGAGACTCACGCCTGTGACGTAAACAACTAATTCTCCTTCCTTATTCTGAAGTAACTTGCAAAAATTTTTGTCCACAAACCTTCAATATTGGGTAGAACTTGTTACTATAGAAATAAATATAAGCTGTTCATGTCAATAAATCGCCCTATGTAACCCTAGTTAAACATTTTTAACCAACATTTTTTGATTGATACTTTGTAAATTATCTTTACAGTCTTCCTCAAATGGTGTTCATCACGAATAATGCAGATTGTTTCGATACTTAATGCTGCGGGCAAAGGAAAGTGGACACAAACAAAACAGTAATGGACTTTAGAAGTAAATCTTCTATGAAAGTTTATTGCGTTCAGTCCGGAAATTGCCTTCTGTAAATATATATAAGAGGTTCAAGCCACACGTTAAAGGTTTATAAATGTAAAGGAAAAGTTCATAATATGAGCATGGGTTGGAAATTTTATATTTCAGTATGTAAATTGTGTATGTAAACTGAATGGAAAAATGTTTTTATGTTCTCTTGTACAACCATCACTGAACCAAATTATTGAATGTTTTAAACTTTGAATTTTAAATTAGTTTGTTGAAGTTATAGACCGATAAAAATACACCGTAAAGATATCAATCGATAGTTGGTAGGAGCTAAGCGAAACATTCTTATCCTCTAGGCTGAATTCATAGTTATGTTGTAGAAGATTACTAGACAAAAAAAAAATTTGCCCAATTTTCGTCAAATAAAACATAAAGGATTATGAATAACCTTAAGGTCACCGTAAAACAACTACCGTATGATAACCAATGGCATCACTTTTTTGGTTTAAAAATATTGTCTTTAATTTTTGTATTTATTTATCAATAGGCTATAAGATTAATGGATGGAAGTGAGAATCATTCTAAAAGAAGTAGACCTACTTCAAAACTAGCTATTAATGACGATGTAAAGTCACAACAGCTGTTAGATCGTAATATGGATAAACAATAACCTAAAATAAAGTAAGAATAAAACAACGGTTAGGAAGTAAATAAGATTTCATTCAGCTGTAGTGAAATTAAAAAGAAATAATAGTTTCATTATTCGGTAACTAAGGTTCACCTTCGCGCTTAGAACGCTAACCCCTGAGTGACCCCGATCTTATAACATAAAGTTTTACTATGGACCATGTCCATCTTTAAAATCAATTATTTTGCTTTTATTTCTTAAAAAATACATACACCAAAACAATATTTATTTCTGATGTTGTTTAAAACACTTTGTCATAAGCTAATAATATATTTTTGTTGTTTCATTGCTATGATAATTACTGTCAAAACAGTATTTGGATTATAGAACTCTATCTTTGACTATAGAAAAAAGTAGTTTTGTAACGCTTATTCCCATAGTTATACTAGATCAATTTTAATTAATTTAGTTTCGTTAGAATGTGTTTCTTGAGTACATTAAAAAATAATAGTTAAAGAACCGACTTTTAGGAAATGCACGTTGGAATAATAAATGTAATATGTACATAATAACGTGTAGCCTCAAACGCAAATGATAATATTTTTGGAACGAAGTTCTTTAACGCGGGTTGCGGTAAGAGTTAACAAATAGAAAATGTAATGCGAAACGAAAAAAGTGTTATTTATTGGTTGCTATGGCAATGACAAATATAAAATACGAGTAACGGAAAAGCGTTATCAAATTGGTTGCTATGGCAATGAATGTAAATACATTCAAGAACATGTGTTTTGGTTCATCAATTTAAATTAAGAGACGATCGGTTCCGTCCGGCGTAGTTCAGAGATTATAGTCAAGCGCTGAAATACATTCAATAAACATAAAATGTTGGTTCATCAGTCTAGGAAAATTAAAATCATGCTACGAAAAGTTTTTACCCCTCATATGCTAAACAATCAGAAGGGGAAATTTTGTCTTTGCTAGATATAATATGAGAGTAGCTCCATAGCAAATGTACGAATTGTTCATTATTTTTAAGGGCCTTTTTAATCCTATTCCACCTCATAGACTCAAGTAATAAAAACGCTCTCTACCAAACAGGAAGTTAGTGGAATTTATTTTACAGTTGTAGTTATCCAATTTGAACACTTAATCATTTATGCAATTAGTGTACTGAATTTCACTCTCTAGATTCAAGGGAAGTAAAATAAAAAAATATTAATTTATTGATTTAGGGGTTTTTATCCCCATTTTAATTTCTTAAATACAAATAATCAAAATACGAGAGCTTATTCTTGTTGTATCATACTAGAACAATTGTGCAAAATTTCAGTTTTATCTGGAATTAAAAGTGTATTGATTTTGGTAATTAACCACTGAAGGTCCTGATCCGTCAAACTGACTGGGCGTGCATCGCGAACATACATTAAAATTGGATAATACGTACTCACCCACACACAGACTTTTCTTCTTTATATAAAAAATATACATGGTACAGGCCTCACGATTGTTCGATATTACATTTTTAAATAATTTATAACAACACTTCACTCCACTCCATTTTAAGCCACTAAAACGGTCATACCTAGTGACAGAAAGTGAAGTAAGGCAGTCCCTAGATAATATTTTTCAATACTTCTTTTATTGAAAACATCTTAAATAGTATACAACCTGAAAAATCGTTTGATAGTTACCAAAGTTTTCCATTAAAGGTATAAAGTTTTCAATCACTGCCAGGTCAGATTAAAAAAAAATAAAACATGTTAAAACACATCCCATGTTACCCAGAAGGCAATGCTTAAAAGTAGGCTTGCCATATTTTTGGTGAGTGATACCGGGACACATTAATATGGGATGGCCTTACCGGGGGTATGGAAATGATTTTTAAAATTAGAAGCAAAATAGTGAGTTTTAAGCCTCTCAAGTGACGGGAGGGGGGAATCTGGAACCCTAAATTGTTAGTTCTACAAACGTTTTAATCGTAAAAAAGGAATTTTTGCTAATTAAAAATATACATTTTTTCTTTTTTAATGATAATGTTTTCTGGTCTACCATCTAGAAAGAAGTGTTAATAAATTAAAATTTAAAATACTTCATAAAATTGTTTAATTGAACAATTACTAAGACTTATTGTTTTTTGCAAAACTACAACTTTTTGTCTAACTTCAAAAACAATAACAAAAAAACTTTTTTTGTCAAACTAAAAAAACAATTAAATAGTAAGTTAACAATGTTAATCTTTGCTTTCAAACCACTCATATTTTAGACTTGAATAGTTGACTCATAGTTTAAATTCAAATATAGGCCTATTATAAATAGCTATAACTTTGCAGCCGTTTTCCGAGACATTGATAAAACCGAGCGGGACACCGGAACGAGAGCAAAATACCGGGACTGTCCCGGTCAAACCTGGACGTATGGCAAGCCTACTTAAAAGACAAGTTAAAGTTTCACCAAAACATATAAGTTGTTGTTGAGTTAAATCGCAATAAAAATACAATATAGCATAAATTCAATGCAAATAAAATTGAGCCGATATGTTAATAATACAAACAATGAATGCAATAGAATGAATTATTATAATTTATGTTCAAGGGCTGGAAATAAATCCGAGGACTAGTGATTGAGGTTTAATAGAAAGAATTAATATTTGATTATTAGTATTTGCATAGTATGCAAATTAGTTAATACCCAACACATAGTAGTTGATTTGATCAGCGTTTGTTACAAACTATTGGACACTGATTACATTTCTATTGTCTAAACTGACAAAGTCAGCAGGAATAACACATCAGCTCACAAAATCGGCTAAAGCAATTAGTTTTATTCAATGCGGTTAAACGGCAGCGTGCTGGCATGTGCATTTTATGCAATGTTTAACGCATGGGTTTTCAGTTATTTCACAAAACTCATTGTCTGATTTTATTACATCACTATCAATACACAGTTATTAAACATTCCCTTTCATACACATTAGACATTTGTGATATTAAAACGGCTTATCGCATGGGCACCACCGGGGAAATTGCTCCCTGAGAAAAAGGGAAAAGTTTTAAAAATGTTTTAAAGAAAAGAAAAAGTGAAATAAACCCATTTATATAAAATAACATAGCTTTGAAAAGTGTTATTAAAATACTGCAATTGATACAAAGCTAGGTTTATACTTATGTTTTAGTTTATGTGAAATACCTTAACACGGGTTGCAGTAGGAGTTAAAACATAGATAATGTAATGCGGAACGAAAAGAAGTGTTATTAATTGGTTGCTATAGCAATGACGAATATAAAATACGAGTAACGAAAAAGCGTTCCCAGATTGGTTGTTATAGCAATGAATGTAAATACATTCAAGAAGCATGTGTTTTGGTTCATCAATTTAAACTAAGAGATGATCGGTTCCGTCCGGCGTAGTTCAGATGTTATCGTCAAGCGCTGAAATAAATTCAATAAACATAAAATGTTCGTTCATCAGTCTATGCCTAACCTAAAGTGATTGTGTGTATATTTAATTTATTGTGCCTGCTTTAACGGCAACATACGTACAAGGTTAGACCTAGAAAGTAATTTTAAGTCTAGGTCTAACCTAAAATTATTGTAGGTCTGTATGTTGCCGTTAAGACATTTAAAATAAATTAAACATACCGGTACACACAATAATTTTAGGTTAGGCCTAGACTGATGAACCAACATTTTATGTTTATTGTATGTATTTACAATGAATGGACATTTAACTGTGTATACCACCTTAGCTTTGATGTTATAATTAATTCTGCTCCTTTATTATAGTCTAATAACATAAACTTACGGAAACAGTAAATATTTGTATAAAAAACAATCTAATAATAAACGGCAATTGAAAGATTAAATTTATGTATGTTTGTTGCCGTTAAGGCTGGTAAAAAATTGAAGAAAATGGAAGATGAACCTCGTTCCTGACGGGGGTCCCACGACCGCACACATTTACTTTTTTTAAAGCGTTTATTAATTTGTTACGAGGTATTTTTTATACAAAATATACAAACTAGCATCATATAATACGTTTAAATCCTGACCAAGAAATATACATATAATATCTAGTAATTTTTCACACGAATTTAAAAACAGATATTTTTAAGCTTTGAAAACACTAAAGAGGTTAAAAATACTATTTTTGCCCCGTAAGAGAATTTTGACGACTGACGCGTAGCGGAGGGTCTCGATTTCTCAAGGACATTTCCCTACAACTGAAATACAAAATCACAATAAAAATTTTAATTATATTTTACTTACCATTTTATTATTAACAAACTTAAATACTCATAAAGTTTGAGTTCATTAGATTTTATGGTTTTGAAATGATAATATTACATGTGTAATTGTGAAATTTTCGTATAATAATTTCTGAACGAAATATTCAGATATCTTGGTTACTTTAACTTAAACCCTCAAAACAACTTAATAGCACACTTCGTTCACTTTAACTAGTTTAAATAAAATTTAAGGCTCCGAGAGGAGTGGAATCATTTATTATCCTAGAAACCAACAATTGATTCAGACAACACCTAATTAACGAATGGCATTTGTTTATTAGTGATCATTATTTATATCAATATAAGCTTAAGGAAGGCTTAAACAAGCTAAAGGGAGTAAATCATCTGTTTTAGGCCGTTTTAAAGGAAGACGTAGGTTGTTTTTCAGCCAGGCGTAGGTTTTTTGCCTAGATAGTAGTTATCTATACTACTCACAATTAAATATTATAAAAGAATAACCGAGTTGAAAAACGTTAGTACAAAATATAAAACAGTTAACCACAATAACTGTGGCTGAAGAAATTTGATAATCCGTTCAACGGTAACTTTTCAATTCCTGTAAACAAATACCAGGTAGTCATATGCGCTCATTTCTGATCGTCGGTTCAGTTGTACAGTATTAAGAGTGTTGATTTTGCCACGATTTTTGTCATTAACTAATGTTTCTTTATAAAATCTGTTCCTTCGCTATAAACTTATTTCGAAGTACCCTTTTGAAAAGTTAATCTGTTTGACAGAATTTTAGAAAGTTACTAAGTGAGAAATAACTTTTGTAATTAGAAAGTTAAATTTAATTCATTTAAGTAATTAACTTACAATTTGATTTGATTTTGTCACGTATTGTTTTTAAATTTAAACCATTATGTAGGATGTTTCAGGACACTCTTCCAATACTTTTATGTATTGCTGCTGGGCCAAAGACAATTAACAAAATCGTTCTTAAAATATTAGAAAACCACTAGTTTTTCGTACATTCGCCATTTTTTCACTTGCACATTTTTATCTCGAAATATATAGGCCTACTGATAAATATACTAAATTCAAATTTTCCACGGAGTTTAATACTATAAAGGCAAAACTTCAAAAAAGAATCACTTTTCCAACCACCCAATTGTAAATGTTTAAAATGTTACAAAAATTGTCTTTCTTTAATGACTAAAAAATATGTTTTGTAATTTTTCTGTAGATTTATAAATCCAAAGAGGAAAAAATGAAAAGAAAACGTTGGTTCTATGCTAATCTTGTGTTTAAGACAAGTACCAAGAAGAAACTTTTAGTTTATACATTTTCTTTGACCTTCAGGAAAATAAAAAATAAAAACATTTCATTTGATAAATACTTCGTCTCTTCTGATTTTTTGTAAAGTTAATGGTGTTCTACATATTTAACAATACATATATCTGAAAAATTCTTTAGTTTGACCTGTATACTACAAAACGATAAGCACAATTTCAACTTAATATGTGAATCCGTTTTTTGAGATAAACGGCTGTGTGAAAAACTAGAGACTTCAGCAAACTAAGGAGTGATATTGTGAATCGTCTTCTAACCAGACACAATTACTAAAAGAATTGGTAGAGTTCTGATCACCCAGAATAATTAATTAAGATCCATTTGTTTATCTAAAAGAGGACTATTCTTTGAGTTCCACTGTTTAAACTTTGAAGATTTGTATATGGTATAAAATATTTGCTGGAAAACCTGGAGGCATGAGACTGAGACGAGGCTCGTAGTAGCAAGTCTAGGTCTTGTGTGAGTGGCCTCAATTTACATGAGGCTGTTTTATGTATAAATATTATATGCAAGTATGTTGAGTAAAATTTACGAAACACTGTAGCAATAATGAAATTGACTGCACTTTATTGTCGCAGAAAGAGGAATTTTTGAACTAACGAAAGAAAGTAACTAATACAGTATCTATATATGAGCTACGTTCTGCCTATAGAACATCAACGTAAACCACATACTACCAAAGATAAAATACAACGAAGACGAATTGAAGAAACATTTTTATGGGGTCTTAGACGTGCACTAAGAATGGATTTTGCAAAAATTTATTTTAAAGCGCAAAAATGGCGAACATTAGTGGGTTTACTCCCAGGCAAACGGGTAAAACGGTTGATTCGTATCAACACAATTTTAGGTTAAGCCTACCTCGAACCGACTCAGTTTTCTTGATTGCATTTACATTCACTACCATAGCAACCAACTTAGCAAATTTAAAATTAGTTAATTATTCTTCACAACTAACAGATTTTTAAGATAATAGAATAATATTTTTTTTAAATGTAAATGTGTGCGGTCGTGAGACCCTAGTCAGGAACGAAGTTAATCACGCCTTTTCTTCAATTCTTTTACCAGCCTTAACGGCAACATACACACTTAATTTTAATCTTTCAATTGCCGTTTATTATTAGATTGTTTTTTATACAAATATTTACTGTTTCCATACGTTTAATTTTATTATACGTAATAAAGGTGTAGAATTAATTATAACATCAAAGCTAAGGTGGTATATATAGTTAAATGTCCATTCATTGTAAATACATTTATTAAACATAAAATGTTGGTTCATCAGTCTAGGCCTAACCTAAAATTATTGTGTTTTTCGTTACGCATTACATTTTCTATTTGTTAACTTCTACCTCAACCCACGTTAAGGAACTTCGTTCCAATAAAAAAGATATATATATGTATGGTTGAGTATATTACTCCAGCATAATTGTAACGAATTAGATAATTTCAACCAAGCTTTGTACACATTTTACTCCCTACAGTCCGGAAAAAATGATTTTTTGGTAAAACTCGCATAGCATCTCTAGGAAGAGATGTGTAAAAACAATAGAAAATTGCAACTATTAGAGTAAAATATATAGTTTCAAGGTCGCTGAGAAGAATAGTGACACTCCAGAATTGTTTTGATATTGTGTGCAGGAAAAACTAAAAACTCTTTCGTAGTAAAATATATACCAGCAATGTATTTAGTTTCTTCATCATATCACTACTCTCGTCTCAAGTCTCGTGAGATCAGTCTCATTTTCGTTTACTGGACCTGGGTATCAAAAACCTATCACCCCCCTTCGTGAATCTCTAATGAGGCTAGGATATTTTAAGCTGTTCGTCGTAGGATAGACGCACTAGTAAATAAAACAAATCTTCCTGTTCGTTATTTTCTTACAAGTTATTGTGACACTGAAGATGGTGATTTTGACCTTGAAACGTCATATTGGAGTGATTTATTGTTATAGAAAATACTGTACGTTATTAATTAATTATACTTGTCAAGTGTTGCTTTATAATTAATCTATTTTAAGATCATTATTTCACATTAATTAATTTTATCTTCCCCATCTATAAAGAAATGTTAATAACAAACAAAATGCTTCCGTTTTGCCCTGTTATACTGCGAGTTAACACTTTGGCACAAACAAATTCATCCTAGCTTTCAATAATTATTCAGAATTAATTCGAGTTATTTATTGCATTGTGAAAATTACTTTACAGTCAGTTTCTAGACCTTAACCAAAAATGTTGAATTTAAAACTCAAGTGGATCACAGGGTGTTCATTTCAGCAAACTTCTGGGGTGATCGGAGACTTGGCTTTCCTACTTAGCTGCCATTTTTGTTGACAGATCCGTAGCTTATTTTGTTGTCTTTCGGTAGAACTTCTTCACTGACGCTATAAATATTGCTAGTCTTTAAGAAAAAGAAATACAATATTGCTTTCTCTCTGATTGACAGCAAAATGTCTACACTCCTATTTGATGAACATAAAATTAGTTTAGAAATGGAAATAAAACACAACTAGTTGATTAAAAATAGCATCCTTCATGGATTTTTTGCAAACTTACTTCATTGTCAGATTCCCAAACTTATAAGTATTATATTCATAAAACATCGGATTATATTTAATATAATACATTTTTTCTGACATAACATTTGATTAAATTAGATTTTCGAAACAAGAAATAAACTTTTAGGTTAATTCACTTAAAAGTATGACGTTATTTTTAACAAAAACTGCAGTTTTAAATGTTTATTATGAACAAATAATATATCGTTGAGAATATTTCAAATACTAATTGTAAACAATATGATTAAATAATCACACATGATTTAATTACAAAGAGTAATTAATTGCATCTACTATGGTCTTATGGTAATAATAAATATGTTAAGCTTAACCTAATTATTTAATTCATATGATTTTTTCACAAAACAAAATCTTTTAAATGAGTAGTTATTAAAAACAGTAGAGGAAAGACGGCTATATATATTTCTCAACCCAGAGAAGTGAACAACGCAGGTAAATCGATCGCCAGGAAGGTAACCTCGCTGTTACGATTATTTTCGAACCTTCACTGTTAGAAGTTAGAAGTAGCAGTCTGAACTAGTGCCTTTAGCCTTTCGGTCACTCTGCTTCCCCTATATTGTACCGGTTTAATAACTTTCTCACAAAAGTTTTGATCCGCTATGGTTTTCCAGTAAAGTAGGCTATATGAGTACCTGTAACATCTCTAGCATTTAAAAAATCTAACTAGCACTAAGAACTTTAGTAGAGGTGAATGGAATTTTTGGACATCTTCTTTTCAAAATTTTAAATAAAGGAAATTTTAAGATTATATTCATCCCTCAACCATATATTATTTACTTTCCATTCCATAATGTCTCTTTATACCTTTTTTATAGCAATTAATTTCCCATAATATTGTAAATATTCCCATCTTCAAATAATAATTTAAATAAAAGAATAAATCATGTCTATTTTATATCACTCATTTTACCTCTTGTATATAATAAATTATTAATTCAATCAAGGTTATATAAAACATGAAAATATCAGATTAAACTAAAAGTTTTGTAAAGGATGCCTAAATTAATAATGAGAAAAAAAATGTATAAGAAGGGAAATGAGATGTGGGAAGTTGTACAATTCAAGCGGTGAGGTGGGAAGGTGTTAAGCGACATTTTCAAAAAATAACATAACTGGTTCTAAATATTATTTAATGGAAGTTTTTAATTTCTTTGTTTGTTTATTGTTTTTTTTTAAATATTCAATATTGACTATAACGTAAACATTTTATGACAAAATCTTGGTAAATTTATATTTTTACAAATTTTCATCTAGTTTATGCCTAGATACCTTTCACCCTTTAAACCAAAAATATGTTGGTTGTATTAAAGTGTTAAGAGAAAGGGGAAATTTTGTTTTAAATTATACTACTTTTGAACTATTTATGAACATATTTTATGTTCTGGATCTGCAAGTACGGCAATACACATTTATAGGCCTAAAGGTAAGAAGTTTTTCTTTTATGTAGACCTACATTGTTTTAAATTGTATTATACTTTAATCCTAGGCCCACTTTAAACATTTATAATTAATTGTGTAATATCACACTTATAGATCCAGATTATTATCAATTATATTATTTATATCATCTGAAAAGTTTATCGTCTAGACCTCATGAGTCCAGACATTGATAATTTTTTTTTCTTTTACCAAATTTAAATTAAATTAATTATGAAATTTAAAACTTTAACACTTGAAGCTTTTGCAACCTTCAATGACGAACTGAAGCTCGTTGTAGACATTTATGACAGCAGATTACGTTCATTTATTCTCCTTCAACGTTGCCGCCTTGTTAATTTTAAATTTAAATTTACACTACCCCCTTTTCTGAATGTTGAACGTGTAAGACTTCAATATGTATATCCACGTACACGAGTGACGGAAGGCGTAATAACATCCCTTCGCTTTCAAAATGCCTTGCCACACTACACTTCACTTTAAGACATAGGCTTAAGTTAGTATAATTTTCAAAATGTCCATTTAAAATATTAAGGTCAAATATCTAGAAGACAGTTATTTGTACAAGAAAATTTCTAGCACAAAATATTATTATTTTTTAATAGCACATTAGTGTTTATATTTGTTTTGTATAGCTTAAAAGATTAATTGAAAAATAAAGACGTTATTTCTTGGTAAATTTATTTTAATATTATGAATTTCGTCTTAACATAATTTTCAGTACTTTTCTAGCGAATTTATTGTAGTATAACACTAATGGAAACCCCTACGTGATTCGCACGCCACAATACCGTCTCGTTCCGTTAACACAATTTAATTTAAAGCAATGTTTTACTTAAGTTAAGACCTAACCTTAAAAGCAATTACAGTACTAAGGTTTTATTTCTTAAAAATCTGTATTTTCGTTTCTGAAATAGTCACACAGCAAGGTTTTAACGCAACCTTAAACATTTAAAAAATGTGTACAGTTCTGTTGATTGAAACTTCATTACATTTTGATTCCGATTTTACAACCATAAAATTATTCAATATTTTAAATATATTACGCAAATATTACGCAATTCAGATACGGAAATTGAATTTGCATCTGCTGGACAGTAATTTCCTCAGTGCATTGCTTACCTTGAATACTTCAATGACGACTTTAAAAGTGTCAGGTATTATTTTACTTACACTTATTGTTAATATGACTGTATAAAATCTAAATTTTTTACCCTAACAAAAATACTCACCGTCGCACTTAGAGTTTCATGGGGAGTTATAGCTTCCCTCATATACTTAAACTGTTTCTTTCTACATTTATTCTAATATGCGTCACCAATTTCATTCAGTAGCAAGAAATACGCATGATAGTTTATTCTCAAATAGTTCAACCGATCACATGGTTCTAAGCGGAGTTCCCTCATTTAATTTGTATAGGACGTAAGATATGACCTACTTCACAAAAACTCTTAGAGCAGTGCTTATTTTAAAAATTTACTTTCATACGTGCATTCATTGAAGTATTAAATTAAGCAAAGCAGTTTTATTCATGAGGTCCTCCCATTCTGTTTTAGCTTTGGATTCATAAAACTCAAGAGATACTGTTTTTACACGCTAGCCTTATTATGGAAATTTGTGCTGAGCAAGAGCAAATTCGTACCGTATACACAACTTGTATTCACCGCCACGTCTGGATATTTCAGTGTGTGGTTTGAATTTTATTTAGTTGAATATTATTATTTTAGATGAAAATGAATTTCCGTTCTTAATACAACCCTATAATACTGGTTCTTATTTTTACTTTTGCTTGTGTCTTTACTGAGTGGTTTTACTACTTACAATTACTACCGTGAGGAGTTACAAGAGACAGATATTAATAGGGGCAATGAAGGACGGTTATTAGTAGCCTAGCTATAAAATATTTGCGTGCCCGACTCTGATTGCAAAACGTCTGGAATCTAAATACGTTATCAACCTTACAACCTTATAACTACGACGAATTATTAATTTGAACTTTTTAATTATAAAAGATATTTTGAACAAATATAACAGGAAATAAAATGTATTAAAACTAAGAAACATTTCAAACTAATGAACAATAATGGAGAATTAACGATGTGTGTACAATTTTAATTTACAAAATAATAAAACGTTGATTACTAGTATTTAAAAATATCATTGTTTATAAATGTCTACAGTTTCTTTTAATGAAATAAAGTTTGTTGATTTAAATTTAAAGTCGAAGTGATGACTGGAATTTTGATTATGCTTGACTCTCTGATAATTTAAAAATGTTTAACTGTTTAAAAAACATATTTGGAAAGCAATTCTTGTAGACATTTGATGAGAATAATGTTTAATAAAAGTTGTAATTAGTTTTTAGAAAAAACACATTATAATAGTGTTTCATTGTAATAGGTAATTTTATACCTTAATTACTTAGGGAGTGCGGCTGAACGAAGGGTCAACCCCACTCACACACATGTAGCCCTCACACACACAAGCGTAGGGGATTAGGACCGGCCAGTCACAAACCCCAAGCCACCCGCATTAGTCTTCAAGTGGACTTTAGTTTATCAAACTGTCAGTTACGTTATTCCACATTTTTCATTTAT